>APFE031486964.1:0-23019 GCA_000404065.3 Pinus taeda
ATATATATATATATATATATGATGTTTTTTGGTTACATGGTGTGGCAATTGTTGATGTGTACGTTTATGATATCATTTTTCATTGTTATGAGTGTATTTCTTATGCCATGTGTGTTTAACATAATTCCTGATGTTATTGTTATTGTTAGAGTGGCCCTTTCCACTTTTCTATATTATTGACAACTTGGTTATGATTTCTTGTTATATGTGAAAAAGTAAGAGGTCCAAAACTTCGTACTAACAAATTTGCATGTAAGTATTTCTAAAATAGTTGAGCATCATGAACATGAAAGTTTAAGTTCAACTATTCAAAAAAAATATGGGAATCAAGGAACATATCTATGTTTTGAATGCCAAGGTTTTTGGCATCAACCAAAAGGCTTATGATGATATTGTATTCTACATTATTATTATTGGCTAATTTGATACAGATACTGCTTTTGTGGAATGGAGTTTTATCGGGGGAGTATATGGACCAAGATGCTAAAGCTCAATTTTATGACCATGAAGAAGCACCATTAAAAAACCATATGAAGTACTTTAGTGGGTGATCCATGAGTGAAATAATGGCATTGACACATATCGATTAGAGTGAAGATGAAGCTATGAACATATAAGACATGAAAAAAAATATAGAATGATATCATATGGATATAATACGTTTTTCATTCATGGATGATAGTTTTTGAGATAGAGTCCATTGACGGAGCCTTTGAGACATGTCCCATCAGCTGAATGAGGATATATGCTCCTTTGAAGAGGACATCTTTGACTATGTAAGGTCATTTCCATAACTTTTCAAATTTTCTAGAACAAAATGGCTTCGTTGTTGATGTCATAGCATGAAACTAAGTCCCCATCATTGAAGGTGTGAGGGTTACACTATAGTTGAAAATGGCTTTGGATCATTTTGTATTCACATCATTATGTTGGAGAGAAGCTCATTGATTTTCGTCAATGTCTTCCTACTATACTAGGAGTAGTCATACTATGGTGGATAAAGTCGTTATCTCACATTCATTCGGGAAAATGAATTTTACCCCATGAATGAGAAAGGAGTGACGGATATGGAAATTTTGGCCCATGTATGGTATGCCCAAAAGGCTTAAAATAACATGTGGTGCAAATTTGTTTTGTATTTATTCACCATTGATTGGAACAAAGTTTAAGGACTTTGTTAATAGACTCTAGTTTAGTATTGGACTAGGGATAATATGGTGAAGCAAACTCTTGATTGAACCCAAGGAGTAGAGAAATTTCTTAGTATATCTTGTTTTCATATTTCTTGCCATGGTTATACACTAATTCGTTGGGTAAGAAAAACCATATGATGGTGTGAATAAATAAAATGTGGGTCATTGTGTTAACCATGTTGTTGAATATGGGCATGGCTTTAGCCCATTTGGTGAAGTTTTTAATTGTGAATACTATATAGTTGTGGCCATTTTACAATAGCAGGTTGTAAATCATGAATTCAATCCACCATTTGCAGAAGGGGATTCTTGCAATGATAGGGTGTAATAGATCTAGAGGGGATCTCGTTTTGTGGCAGTAAAGTTGGAAACTCATTCATCTTTCGACTACCTGGATGTAGTCTAGAAATAAAGTATGCTAGCAATAACCTATATGGAGTTTTTTTTTAGTGATAGACATTCCGAAGTCATGTCTTCCACAACTATCATTGTGATAGTCATTTAAGACCTACACAGTTTCCACCCCTATTAGGCATCATTGTAGAATGGTATCAATACCTCATTTGTATAGTACATCTCTAATGAGGAGATAATGGGGTGCCCGATGGTTAATACATCATTGATCATCTCATGAGAGCTAAAGGTTGGACTTTTGAGTTCATAATTAGACAATCATGTCATCATACCGAGGGTCTTCTGATGAGATGACAAAAATTTGTTTATCGGGGATAGTGTCATTCATTCGAGGATACTTGGTATCTAAAGGTATATTGGCAATGAGTTCTATAAGTATCATGGCCTTATTACTTTCCGGTGAAGGAAAATAAAGTTAAAATTCCAGAAAAATGACTATCCACTAAGAAAACTTGTAGTTCATAATTATATGAATGAGAAAGCATCACATGTGATTTTAACTTGTGATGGCTATGGTAGTCCTAAGGATAATGTAACTCCTTATCTTTTGAAATGTGTGCACTTATGCAAGGGAATTTTTTCAATTGGATTATAAGTGAGATTTGGGCCTTGCAACTTTTTCCTCATGCAATAGATGGAATTCTCTCCATTATCATATCCTTCTTGGACTAAGACTCTCACTATGGAAACCTCATATTTCGAGAGCTATAAAGTATATTTTTTTGATAATCAGGTGGACTAATCAATAGTTCATGTGACAATGCATCCTTTAAAGCATAAAATTATTGTTGTGCTTCCTCATCCCATTTGAAAGGTATATCCTAATGGAGAAGATGAAGGAACCCAAGTGAACAACTGGCAGAGTCGAACAAAATGATGCAAGAAATTGGCCTTTCCTTGAAGGCTTTACAACTAGTGCAAATTTTCAATGGATGGATCTCGTGAACCAATAGGACCTTCAATGGGTCTACCATGATTCCTTGATGGGAAATAATGAATCCAAGCAAGAATCCAACATAGATGTAGAACACACAATTAAGGGGGTCTAAGTGGAGTTTATATTTTCAACATCATTGGAATATATTAAGAATATCCTCAATGTGATGTGACTATTTTTTGGATCAAATGGTGAGATTTTCCAGATGAGGTTGGCTGGATAGGCTAAGATAACATGAAAAAAATCATGAAAATGTTGTTAGAAAATTATATATTACGGAGAAATGGAACACATAAAATATTGCAGAAATATAAACACAGAAAACGCACAAAACAAGAGAGACACAGATATACGTGGTTCACCCAGTTGGGCTACTCCTCGAACAACCATCCTTCTTTTATTATCCAAAAAATGAGAGACAAAACCTACAAGCAAAGCCGTTGTAATATCCTGTTTTTCTCCGATCCTCACTCTTTGTTTCCGCTCACCGATACACATCTATATCGCCGCTCAAATACAGCCCTCATACAAAAGAGGGGTTGCCCTTCTAGGAAAAAAACCCTAAACTAAACATAAGTTCTACCGTCAGACATCCGCCTAATGAACAGATCAGAATGACTAGAAATTACTATACTTTTACAAGGAAATTACATATGTTAGCTTCAGGGCACGCCCCCGGCCGTAGGGAGACCGTGGCCCCACGACACACCCCCGGGGGGGACAAGTCCCCAACGCCCCCCTTGCTGGCGAGGGTGTACAAAACTCCGGGGTATACATCCAGCTGAAACAAAGACCTTTGAACAATCATGCTCCACACACAACAAATGTAATTCACGGATCACTAGGTGGTACCAACATTATTCAGTTCAAAGGAAATTACATGATATGCAAAGGTACCCAAGGGGGTGATGAAGGTGATTTTGCACTGATCCATATGGTGGATTTGAATCTAATTTCAAGCTAAGAAGCCACCCATGAAGGATAAAACTTGATATCCCACACATGCATCAATGAATTGATTTCTGAATGGCGTGGATAAAATTTCCTTTGGGTATGCTTTGCTCAAGTCCCATAATTCAATACATATCTTAATAGTCCCATATTTATTCATGATAGGAACTGGGTTAGACAACCATGAAATGTAAGCCATATGATATATGAATCTTTCTTTATGTAGTTTATTAATTTCATCTTTGATAGTTGTGACTTTCAATGGTTGTAGTGGTCATTTCTTTTGCTTCACTATGGAAATATTTAGTGGAAACATTTAGTCATGTTTCAACATGGTTTTCTATTATGGTAGTGATTAGGCCAAGAATTTTCTACATATAACCAAGTGAATATATCACAGTACTCTTAGAACAGGGCTTTATAGGTGGAAATTTCTTGTTGGGAACAAGCTACTGCCAACATTATCTCTTCAACAATGCCAGTCTTAATTCAATATATCTATCTTAATGGTAGGCGAGATATTATCCATATTACCTTCTTCAAAGGAATATGACAAGAAAATGAGGTTTTTAAACCAATTAACGTGGCCAAAAGTAATGAAATCCTTCGTTTCCACTACACAAATGTTGTTTGAAGGTAATGTGGAAAAGTTACTTGAGGTGAAAAGAATGAGCGATGATGCATGGTATCCTAGGGACACTTTGGCCTCAAGGATGTCCTCATTTGAATAGAAAATAATTGAAAATGACAGTAATATCATCATTGATTTATGAGGCACTAGTTGTGGAATGGAAGAAGTAGCAAAAATACAAGAATGTGATATCATACTAGGTACCATAAGACCCATGGAAAACAAAACATAGATGGATTGGATCAAGGTTGTGCTAGATGGTGCTACCTTTGAAATGGATCAAGTGATCTCGATGCCATGAAATTATGTGTAGATGAATGGTATCATTTCTCCTATAGATGAATAAATTTTCATTATTTTCTGTGTCATCTATACTTGGGAGTGGGAGTATCTTCTACCTAAGTTTAGTTTGTGGGGTAGTCAAAACTTTTTATTATCACACTGGTTTCATGGGAACGATGTTAGAGGTGGCTTATTCCCTTGAAATGGTTAAGGAATTCAATCCATTTGGGGAAATTCATTATTGTGTGAATGATTAAGGCATATCTCACCTATGACTTATTGCGGTACAACCTTGTCTCTAGGGATGGTCAAAGAACTTGGTGCTCTAGTGACACCCTCCTATTGGGGTAGAGTGGGCTCCTGAGGTTAGGGAGGTGTCAGCCAAATCCTATGATTTCGTCAACACATAATGCATAAAGGGATCATATAAGTGAGGAGAGTGGTCTCAACGAAAACAGTGTAAGGGAACCATTCCCATTGGTTGACTAGGGTGATGATGTAATAAATAGTTATTAGTGCATCATCTACATCTATAGTTGGTGGGAAAGGTGGTTTAATCATCAAGTTTTGATGTATGGCTACTAATACATCTCAGTATTATTTGAGATTGGGAGAATGATGTGTGTTGTTTTCATGATGTGCACACATGGCACACAAATGGTTGGTTTGGAGACCTTTGTTACGAGGGGTATTTGCTTTATCCCTTAACAGGGATGTAAGAAATTGGGGTGTCTCAGGGGCATGAATAATAAATTTCAAAAAATCCAATTGTAGGCATTGATTGGTAGGATTTTCTGACATTCACAAAGGGAACATGGTGGATTTACCATATGGGAATTTGTTGCTAATGGGTCTTCTTTTTCTTTCTCCTTTCCTTCTTTGGTTCCCAATGATATCCTTGTGTTTCTTTGTGTTCCCACAGGAGAAGGCTCCTTTGAAGCTAATCTATCAGATGAGTGTGATAATTGATATAGTCCATGTGCCAAGGGGTGTCAAATACTAGAAAGCAATGAAAGATCCATGTTGGGAAAGGTGAGAATCACCATCTCTTGGTGTGAGAAAAAAATAGGCATGGAGTATAGGAGAGAATTTTGAGTTATGGCATCTGATAAAAATGTCAAATCACTCACTATAGCCATGTTTGGTTGCATGCTTGTGTATTGGTTGTCTTAAGATGAAATGTTGAAAGAGTAGGTTATTGTTGGCATTATGACATAGGACAGGTAGTGTCCTTGATGGAAACTCACTCAAATTGCAGATCTCAAGTTCAAGCACTCAAAGAATGAAGAAAATAAGATATCTGCAGGTTCCTATTAAAAAAGATGCAGTCCTTAGCTGGTTCCGCAGGTGCGCCGTTGAAAAGATGTGGACATGTTAACAGGTGTTCAGAACAAAAGGTGCGAACCTAAAATGCACAGACTTTCACGCAGAGAAAAATGCGCGTATGTGGGAAATCTTGTGGTTGGTCCATGGTATTTAGTTTAACGTTTTTGATCTTATGGTTTTGGTTCATGGTTTTGCATCTAAAGTATTGAACCTAGCTTTTGGGTCCCTAGTATTAGATTCCTATGGTTTTGGACCATGGTTTGAGCAAGGCCTATTCTATAAAAGGGAAAGGAGATCATTTGGTTGCACACAAGTGTGTTGAATATCTTAAGAAGAACACGATCTGAAATACTAGTGATCGGTTGGTGAGTTATAGTTGGACTCGAATCAAGGAGAAACCTAAGCATTACAAGACAGATCCATTGAAGGGTCGAGATCTCTTTGGCATATGATCAGATATGTAAATTTGATAGTTTGAGGGTATAAGAGAAGACTGCTAAATTGTCTATAACTGGAGGTGTGCAGTCCAGACATGGGTGCAGGTGCGGAGGTGCACGGTCCAAACACGGGTGCAGGTGCAGAGGTGTGCGGTCTAGACACAGGTGCAGGTGCAAAGGTGCGTGGTTCAGACACAATGCAGGTGTGGAGGTCCGTAGGACTGGACTCAGTAGAAGTGCGGATATCTGCAGGTTTCTATTAGTGAAGTTGTGGAATTTTCTTGAAATATATTATAG
Organism: Pinus taeda; assembly: GCA_000404065.3. Classification (NCBI taxonomy): domain Eukaryota; kingdom Viridiplantae; phylum Streptophyta; class Pinopsida; order Pinales; family Pinaceae; genus Pinus; species Pinus taeda. Next base: position 6,469 of record APFE031486964.1, read on the forward strand.
CTACTTTTGTCTATTGCTGCAGTGTTCTAGGTTTAGAATTGGTGTCTGGTACTGGTATTGTTTTCTGGTTACAACATTCTGAGAAGTTATTTCTTGATTTAGTAGTTGTTTGTGGAAAAGAGATTGGTTGATGCACATATACTTGATGATTATTTGATGTTCATGGATCCAGTCTGAAAATTTATGAAACGTGGTCCCTAGAAGAAAAGAGAAGGTTGAAGCCTTCAGTAGGTCGGCACCTATGTACTAGTACCTCAGCTAATACAAGAGCTAAGGGGGTTGGAGCTCCCTTCCAGGAGAATCTGGAGAACGAGAGAAGGTTGAAGCTTGTGTACTGATATAAGACTGCACTAGTACAGAATCATTGTAAAAAGAAGCTTCTAATTGAAAGAAGATAGAGACATATTGTAGCAGGTGGTTTTCACCCACATTGGGTTTCCACCTTATATCTTGTGTTCTTTGGTGTGTCTGTCTGCTCTATTTTTCTTGTTCCTGTTTATTGTTATATGGTTATACCACACAGATTAACGAGAAAAATAAATTAAATTATAAATCTGAAAGTTTCATTAGTCAGATCTGCAAATAGTTGTATAAATTGAAAAGAATTCGATAATATTGATTCACCCCCACTCTCAGTATTATTTCCAACAGTTATTATGTGTATAGGAGCTATTGTAGGAAAAGGACTGAATGGGGGGTCTCTTTGATAGGTATTGAGGAGGGTGGAATATTTAAAGACTCGACACCTAAATTCTATGAAAGAGGGGACTAATTATTATTATAATCCCATAAATATAAAAATAATGCCAGGGGAGGGGGAGGCCCTTAACTCATATTGTGTTAATTGGGCTATAGTTATCATTTTTCCATTCTAGGGAAAACTCACAACATGGATGACTAAAGATGTGACAACCTTCATGTCATACATGTAACATCTACCAAAAAAATGTTGCATTCCATAGGGGAATTCAAAACTTCAATCTTTATGAGAAACCTTTTGTTTGCAAGTTCCTATGGAACGTTTTGAAAGAGTCCTACTGGTTGTGAAGGGTTACCATTATGTGCCCTTAAGGTGATAGATGAAGTTACAAGTTCTAGGGATCCTAGTTTCTACCCTACAGTCTTTGACAGGATACACATGAATGCTCCCCCATCAATGATACGTTGACGAGTGGTGACACTATGTATATTAATTTAGATTTGGAAAGTTCCTAATGATGGGAGTGGTGGTTCTAAATGTTAGAATTGTGTTGTTGTTGATGGAAAAGAATGGAAAAGGATGGAAAAGGTGTCAAAGGTGTTAATTATGATGACTTAGGTGATCAGAATATAGATATAAGGAGAAGAATGGAAAATAATAGAAAAGGTGAGAAGGTGCAGTGACTTATAAGTCATTTTTAGGGTAGAATATCACTTAAAGAGTAGGCAGAACCCACTTATATGGAAAGAGAACTAAAATAGATTTCCAATGATATGTGGAAGCCTAAAAATGGAATATTGGATAAGAAGATATGGAAAGTCAAAGGCATGACCCCAAAAATTAAAAGTTCTTAGAACTATTATTGGTGGAGGCGCTTTGGAGAAGGTTTATTTAGGTGCAATAACAATCTTGGCAATGCAGCTAGTAGAAGTATGGCATAACATGAGAGTTAAATGGCGAGCATCTATGTGGGTGGATTTTTCACTATGCACCCCCACCGACATATCGTCATAAGTGTTTAGGCCTAAGTGCTTTCATTCGCTAATGTGCAAGGGGGGTTCAAGTGCTAATTTGCAAGGGTGGTTCCCAATGGATGGTTTTCCGATAGATGGTGGGGGATGACTGTGAATCACCCCTACCCCTCCCCCCCATACCACAAACTATGTAGGGGTTCGTAACCCACAAGTGTTTTTCATGACTGTGAATGTAACCATGACCATGGCTACAACATGTGATCATAGAGATGGCTAACCAACATTTGATAGGGACCCAATGAGGAGACAAAAGCATATGGGTGATAGTGATAGGTGGATGATGATATCAGCATGATGTGGCTCAATGAGAGATGGACACGTGCAAGGTTTTTTTTGGCTTTTTGGATGATCTAGTGGGCCAAATATGAGTGACATGTGTCACCACTCAGATGGAACCATGTGGCAAAGATGAAATAACGATGGCATCATCATGTAGGCTTGATCCTAGGAGGCTTTGGGCAATGTAATAGAGGAACCTACAGGTTGAATGGGCGTTAGAAATATGTGGAAATTGGCAAATACCACTCAACATGTTTGCATTTGATTGGTGTGTAAGTGTAGCAGGCACACCCACTAGGATAACTCATCTTGATCCCTTGACCTTGGAAGGTTTTAAGAGTATGTGAAGAAGAATGGTAGGATGATAAGTGTTGAGACATGGTGATCAATAGAAGAAATAGAAATTTGTCCCATGTAACATGTAATCCCACAAGGTAGACCTTGGAATGTAATTGAAGGTGCAATAGAGGATTGTCAGGATAAAAAATTTGATACCTGGTTAAGTGTGGCAAAAAGACCAAGAGTGTGAAGGATGTTTGCAATGAAATATGAGCCCTTGGGAATTACAGTGCATAGGTCCTATGAAGGTTTTGTACCAGGTCATAGGCCGTGGTCTAATGGGAAAAAAGGGCTAATACATAAGTGTTAGGGATTGAAGAAAAAATCTAGTGGCATGGATAGATTAAGCGACTTATTTGGTAGTTTGGCCAAAATTAGCAGTCAACTAGGTTTCGAACTGTAGATAAAGTCTTAGCTAAAACCTACAAAATTCCATAATGACAAAAAATTATAAATAATCTCAAAGAAACAATGGATTGGTGACTGAAAACTTGTAGAGCACATTTAGAATACTTGGTGAAGTAAGACAAAGAAAGAAAATAAAGATGCATGCAATAATTAAAGTTGAATTTAACTAAAAAGCAAAGAAGCTAAAAATATCAGTCGAAAATATTTATAAGCATAATTTCTTGAGGGATTATGGAAGTGTGGTGTATTGTGCAACTGTGTAAGAAATTGTGTGTTGGTGATGTTATTGGTTTGTTTAATAATGAAAGATTGTTGAACGTGTTGGTGATGATAAACAAATTTAATTGTTAATGTAAGGATTTTGCCTTCATAATTTGAGTATGCAAGTTGTATGAAATATGAATCATTGAGGTCGAGAAAATTGTAGCTTATAGATCAAGATTTGTAGCTCCTTCTAGTGGTTACTAGTAAATTTTTATGGGTTGGAGCTCCTTTCATTTATAACTGGTAAATTAGGGAGTAGTTTCTTCTTGTTGGTTGTAGCCAAAGAATTTTGTAACAACAAGTTGTATCATGCTTTGTGAAGTAATTTGAATAAAAGTTTGAAGAAACTATGTGTACATTTGTGCTCGTTATATTGATTCTTGTCATGCTCATATAAATTAATTGTTGATGTATTTCTTACTGTCCTAGTACCATTGCAAGTGAAAGAAAGATTGTGAAATTCCTACAGTATTGATTTACGACCCCCCCCCCCCCAACCGGCTAGTATTGTCTTGGTTTCTAACAATTGGTATTAGAGTGTGGTTACTTCATATCAGTTTAATAGCTAGAAGAAATATCAATCCCCATGGTTAACCATGAAGGAGGATTTAGCAATATGGAACATATGTTCAATGGAACAAACTATGTATTTTAGAAAGTGAGGATGAAGACATAAATTCAATCACTTGAAGATACACGATGATGAATATATTGCAAAGTACTTTTTAAGAGTTGATGTGGTTGTGAACACATTAGGAGGCCTTGATGAGAAATTAGAATAATTTGTAGTAGTTTAAAAATTGTTTACATCTCTTCCCAGGAGATTCAATACTAAGGTTTCTACCATTAAAGAGATGAATAATATGAACACCCTCACTCTAGATCAATTACTTGGTACACTCAGTTCTTATGAGATTAGAATTTCAAATGGCAAGCCTACAACAAAAGAGTCAATCTTCAAAGCAGAAAAGAAGCCCAAGGAAGAGCATGGTGATTCATGTTGTGAATTATATGAAGAGGAAGCCAAGTTTTTGAGGAAAATCAAAAGAGGCTTAGGAAAATATAAAGGTAAGTTACCTTTTAAGTGCTTTAATTGTGGCAAAGTTGGTCACTATGTTTCAAAATGTCTTAAAAAGAAAAAGGACTATGATCCTGGAGAAAAATCCTTGAAAGTACAAAATATAATATGAAGGCTGAGAATAGAAGTCTCTATATCGAAGAATCCACCTCCTCTAAAAGTGAAGTAATCCAATCTTTGGATAAGGAGAAATATGATGAAATTCCAAAAAAAATCATGCTCACAACCATAGACAATCTAGAAGTGAAAGATATTAATTTTGATGAAGAAGATGTTGAAGTGGATTTAGAAGGAGAGTTGGAAATTGCACTTGAAGAGGTTGAAAGGTTGAGAAAGAAAAGTAAATCCTAGGAGTTATTGATCAAGGAAAGGGATGAAGCTATTAAACCATTTATCCTACAAATTAAAGAAGGTAAGAAGATTCAAGAATCTTTAAATCAATAGTTGAGTGAGAAGAATCAAACTTATGAAAGGCTAGAGGGTGCAATTGTTTTGCTGATAAAAGCACTAGAGAAAGATAAAATCCAATTGAGCTTCAATTAGAATTTTGGGAAAGGGACTGATAATTTAAATGAGCTTATGGAAGCACAAAGAGTCTCCAAAGATCGAACTAGTCTTGGATTTGAGGTTGAATCTAGCTCATTGGCATAATTAAAAGGTAAAAAGCCAATCCACTTTGTACCTGCAGCAAAAAAGGTATTGCATAGAAGCAAAAATACAAAGACAACATGCATCAAAATACCCAGTAACATAATTATCAGCAACAACAACTTAAAGGGACAAATTTTGCACGGCAAAAGAACAATGCTAGAAAGGCAAATTAAAATACCCAGAAATTATCCTAGCTAATTATTAGAAGACATTTTTCCATGTATCATAAAATATTTCTAGGATATGAATTTTCCAACACTAATTATGGACATAACGTAGTAAATTACAGAGTGAAGTTATCCTACAAGCAGCTTTGAGCAAGAAGAAGAAATCAACACCCAAAATCAATTAATTAGATAGATGAAAAATAGACCCAGGTACAACTACTATTTTTCTCGTTTAAACAATTTTATTCAATGTCTTAAATATCAAAAGTTTGGGCATAGAATAGTCGATTGCTAACTTCAGGATAAGATCCCTAACCTAGCTATTGTGAAAATTAGGCAAGAGCCCAAGGTATGGAAAGAAAAGGTGGACATATAGCAATGTGATATTGTTTTCTATGCTTAGAATGAAGGCAATCACTATCATGTGGAAAATGGCTATTTCAGGCACATGTAAGGAGAAAGAAGCAAGTTCTTGACATGGAAACCAATTGAAAAGTATCATTTAACTTTTGGTAACAATGCACCTAGTAGGATTGTTGGTAAAGGAGTTGTCAATCTGTCAAATGGAATAGGTAAAGCCATGAATGTTTTATATGTTGATAGGATGAAGTATAATCTACTTACTGTCTCTCAAATGTCTTATCAAGGCTATGATCTAATTTTTAAGGATAAAAATTATCAAATCAAGTCTACATTCATAGTGAAATAGTGGTTGAAGTTGTGAGAAAGACAGTAATGTTTATGTATTGAAAGAGAAAACATAGAGGTTTTTCTTATAAAATATTGGTGAGAGTTAGTTATGGCATAGGAGACTTTGACATTTGAACTTTGATCAAATAGTCATATTGAGCAAGAAGAATGTTGTCAAGTATTTACCTAGGTTGTCAAAACCAAAGAATTCAATTTGCAAGTTTTGTCAATTGGGTAAGAAAACTTTAGTACAATTCAAGTCTAAGGCGAGATCATCATCAAATCACTTCAGCTAGTACACATGGACTTGTGTGGACCATCAAGAACACAGTAACCCACAATTAAATTGTAATTCATGCTTATCAGTAACCCACAATTACATTGTAATTCATGCTTATAATTGATGATTTTAGTAGGATGATGTGGGATATTTTTGTTGGAGAAAAACATGAATCTTTTCATAAGTTCAAAGATTTCAAAGCTATGGTTGAAAATGAAATTGATTGTAAAATCAAAACCATAAGATATGATAATGGAGGTGATTTACTTCAAAGTATTTTGATAACTATTGTATGAAGGATGGCATTAAGAGGTAGTTCACAGTAGTAAACACTCAACAACAAAATGGTGGAGTATAAAAAGAAAATAGATATTTTCAACAACTAGCTAGAGATATGATGGATAAAAGGACAGTTCAACAAATATTTTGGGTTGAAGCCATTAGCACAACAGTGGTGATACTCAAAAAATACCATTTGAGACCAAATCGTGAAAAAAGTCCCTATGAAATTTGGTGTGGAAGACCTACAACATTCAAGAATTTTAGAGTTTTTGGTAGCAGTGTTACATCAAGAGGAATGATGAAAATCTTGGCAAGTTTGATGTAAGGGTTGATGAAGGTATTTTGCTTGGATATTCTCAAATCAGTGAAGGCTATAGATGTTATAATAATAATACAAAGAGTATTGTTGATTGTATTAATTTCAAAGTGGATGAATATGTTAAACCTAAAGTCAATCAACCAAAAAATACAATATTCCCTAATCCAATCAGTTATGATGACAAGGTCGAAGACCCACTCTCAAAGGAAGACAATGAAGACCCCTCCCATCATCAAGCCAAATATCCTTCAAGGTATGTTAAAAAATTCCACCCAGCTAATTAAATTGTTGGTAATTTAAATACATATTTGCAAACAAGAAGGAGGTTTCTCAATCCCCCAATCCAAGCACATGTAGTTCTATTATCCATGGAGGAAACCAAGGATGTTGCACGAGGTAGCCAAGATCATAATTGGTTAAATCTATGCATGAAGATTTCGACCATATTAAGAAAAATCACACATGATAACTTGTTCCTAGACTATCAAGCAAGAATGGCATTGGTAGTAAATGGGTCTTTAGGAATAAGTTGAATGACCGTGGTGAAGTGATCAGAAATAAAGCAAGATTGGTATGAAATGTTTATGCTAAAATTAAAGGTATGGATTTTGATGAAACTTTTGCTCCTATTGCTCTATTAGAGGAAATTAGAATATTTTTGGCATTTTCCTGTTTTAAGAAATTTATGATAATCAAAATGGATGTCAAATCTTCCTTTCTAAATGGAGAGTTGTAGGAAGAAGTTTACATAGAACAACCAAATTGTTTTCAGCTGACATATAATCCTAATTATGTTTGTGGGCTTAAGAAGGCCTTGTATGGTCTCAAGCAAGCCCCTCGGGCTTGGTATTCCAAGCTAGATAGTTATTTTCTCAACTATGGATTCAAAAGAAGTGCAACTGATAGCGATTTATATGTTAAATCTAATGATGGAAAAATAATAGTGGTGGTCGTTTATGTTGATGACATTATTTTTTCTAGTGAATTAGATTCTTTAAGATGCCAATTTGCCACTGATATGAATGCCAAGTTTGAGATATCTATGCTTGGAGGAATTTCTTATTCCTTGGATTGTAAATTACGTAGACTCCCAAAGGTATTTTCATTTCACAAGCAAGTATCCCAAGGAAGTATTGCAATAAATTTGGCATGGAGGAATGCTCCTTGGTGAGTACACCAATGGATATAGGTTGCAAGCTTAGCAAGATAGATGAATCACCAGAAGTAGATGAGATTTTATATAAATCTATAATTTGAAACCTATTATATTTCATAGCTTCAAGGGCAAGAATTATGCAAGGAATTGGTATTTTTGGAATATTTCAAGCAGCCCCCAAACAAAGCCATCTTCTAGTAGCTAAGAGGATTATCATATATCTCAGAGCCATAATGTATTATGGACTATGCTACCCAAGAGGTAAATATTTTTCACTAATTATTTATATCGATGTTGATAAGGCGGGTGATGTAGATGATCGAAAGATCACTAATAGTGGTACTTTATTTCTTGTAGAATGTAATATAGTTTCATGGTTGCACAAGAAGAAAACTTCCATATCTTTATCTACAGTTGAAGGAAAATATATTGCAGAATCTTCTTTTTGCACTCAACTTTTTTGGATGAAGAAGAATTTGCAAGATGTACAAGTGTTTTATGATAAACCTATTCCTATTATTTGTGATAATAAAAGTGTCGTCAACATGTCAAAGAATCTTATTTTTCACTCAATGACAAAAAAATATCCCAATCGAGTACCATTTCTTGAGAGAGAATGTTTCCAATCAAATTGTGAAGTTGGTGTATGTTCCTAAAAAGATCATGTTGTTGATATATTCACAAAACCTCTCCCAAGAGATCAGTTTGAGTATTTGAGGTAGATATTAGAAGTTATTCCTCTCACCTCCCTCCGTTAGATCTTCCTTCAAAAGGAGGAAATGTGGCCAACAATATCCAACATATCAAGGCAAAAATAATGGATACTGAAAATCAACAAAACAAGGGAACATTGTTGACAAGTGGAGTAAAGTTGTAGGGTGTTGGATTGATAAATCGATCTTGCAGAGAAGGCTGATCTCCCTAGTATCAACAGATATCTAGCAACAAGCAGGACAAGCAAATATACATTTCTCTAAATATATTGTAATTCATTAATAAAAACTAAAGAGGTGTTTAGACCCTACCTTAAGTCCAACGCTAGTTTGTAGCAGCCATCCTTCAACCGTCCGAAAGAGTTTCCTTTTGAGAACCTGCAACCAAAAACAAGAACACATCAAATAACACCTACATAGCTAATATAATAAATCATGTTCATTATGGTGATCAAGGAATCCATAAAGTAAACCATAAAACACAGCTTATTAAGAAAAATAAACTTGATTGTATTAACTTTGAAATAGAAGAACTGTACAACCTTTGGTGCCTTGATGTTGTACAAGCTCTTCCCAAGGTCCAAAATAGTAATCTCCTCTACTTTGACAAGCCTCAAACTCTTCCAAATGAGATCAAAGAGGTATATAATCTCTCCTCACAAAAACTCAATTAGGAAGACTAAGTTCCAACAGCATTTCACCACAAAAATATTCAGCTTTCAACCTCCCAGTAACCAGCCCAATGCTTCATTTTATAGTGCAAAGGAAGGAGGTTACAGGTCCACCTATGAAGGGATAGAGTCCTCCTTCAAAGGGATAAGCTCCTCACATCAAGGGGTTGGCTCCTTAAGGTATGGGATGCATGAACCTTTAAGGAGTGAACTTTCCACCTCAATATTCCTCCAAGAAGCTTCTAGAAATGATTCAAAACGAGTTTTTAAGAATATACTTGCGCCCTTTTAACTTTTACAGGGGTCCGGAACCATAACATAGAGACAAAGTGGTCAGGTGCGTAGGGCACATGACCATTAGGTGTGTGACCATAGGTAATGCTAAGAGAAAGTGTGGAACTAGTGTTTTAGAGATTTTATCGTCCTTGTATTATTTTCAAGGCTTGATATGAAGAACTGAGGCTTAAGACTTGCAAAGGAGGAAAGTATGAGTGGTGATAGACTCACACAGATTGCAAAATGTCAAGGTGATAATTTTTGGGCAACAGATTGCCCCCTAAAGTGAAAAGTCTATAATGGATGAGGATAGAATTTTTCATATAAGAAGAGTGGGGTACTTTATTATTTCAAGGATCATCTTGTGGACACTTCAGTCGGAACATGTAAAACATTCAATACAAAATATATATATGTGGACATATCATCGCTGAGGTAGGCATTCCCATACTCAGATCAAAACTGACTAGAGAACTAACTAAACTGCTTTGATATAGGAATGATTTTGTAATACATCACAAGTATAGACATATGTAGACACAGTATGGGTGCAACCATCTGTTTATAAATAATCCATTATATAGTGAATAAAAAAATTCCTTGCAGTCTGGATGGTGGAAACTAGATCCAAGGTCTTGATTTCTGCTTCCCAAACTAGTACAATTCTATCCATGTGAATGAATGTGTCGAGGTTGAACATGGTAGAAACCACTTGATTACCAGTCAATGATGCGAACTGTTAACAAGTGTGAGAAAAACCACCAGTAATGTCAATGGCTCTTAAAGTACTCAGTAGAATCCATGAAATGTGAATAAATGAGTTGATGTCAAACATGTCATAGAATCCTTTGATCGAAGGTCAATGATGCAACCTGTCATCGAAGGTGAGAAACCTGCCATTAGGGCATGCAGATTCCAAGGTACTGACAATTTCTATATCATATTTCTAGATAATGAGTTGGAGTCGATAGAAAGTGATCCATTGTAGGCAAACCCATAACACGAAATCATAGATCAACTTTTGAAGAAATATATTTGGCAAGGACTAACTTAGGGATGGATGGTTTATTTGAACTGACCTCTTGAACACATAACGAAACTGCAGATGGTTTAGTCACAACTGACACAAAGCTAATACCTAGAAACTGGCTGAAGACTTTCAATATGGTTTGATTCACTGTTAGGCAAAGGATTTCCCAACCCTGATGAACAAAAGTGTCATCTTCAAGAGTGGTTAACTGCTTTTCTAAAACACAAAGTGTAACAAACATGTTCATTTTTCTCTCTTTTCCCCCACCATTTTTGGCAAGTATCTCTTTATTTTTGACAAGCTTGAGGAGGATAACATTTGATTGGTTATAAGCTCATCCTTTGAATGAGTCCAACTTAGTTTAAAAATTGAACCATAAGAAGGAGTGGTTCATTCCTGTTTAAAATTGAACAAGCCCTTTACTGTTAAATTTTAACGAGTCCAGTATAGGAAAAACTCGGTGTTTTTCAATTTTAGGGAGTCAGAAGAAAAAATTTAAGAAAACTCCATGGTTTTCCTTTTTCGTAAATTTGTGTCCCCCAAGCCTAAAAAAGTATAAAATAATACCTGAGAGAACCGCTTGACCATTACGATCAAGGGTAATTTTCATAATTAGTGACCCCAATCTAAAAAAGTAAAAAAGTGATCGAAGACACGTCGTTTTATAATCAATATCGAACTTGAAACGACAAAAATCCGGTGATCGTTTCGTGTTTATACAGTTAGAAAAGCGCTATAAGTGGACCGTCCTTTTAATTCCATTTTAACAAATTTAAAAAAGGAAAAACTCGACAATCTTTTCATATTTTATGAGTCAAAAAAGAGCTTAAAGAGGACTCCAATGTTTCACTTTTTCGCAAATTTTGGAAGAGTCCGAAAAAGTGAAAAAGTATACTCTTTGTTGAAAATGATCAATTATCCCTGAAAATCTAATATTCTACACAAAAAATCAAAACATTACTCATACCTGTTTAAAATAAATAAAAATGCATCAAAAAGTTACCTTTTTAAAGTGAAAAATAAATAAATTAAAAATTCATTTATTCAAAAAAGCTTATAAAAAGGGCTTTTGTAAATTCATTTTTACCGTTTGATTTCAGAGTGAGAAGTGAGAGATTTTGGATAAGAAACTTTCTGTGAAGATTGCAGAAAAATCTGTCCATTGGAATTGAAAACCGTTAGCTCGAGGTAATCCACATCATCCTTATCTTACATTTCAACCATTTGCATTTCGTTTTAGGGCTTTAAAATTGATTTTTTAAGGAAAATTTTGTTTAAAAATCCACTCGTGGGGGTCCACAAGTGCAACATGTGCCCCCTCTGGACCCCACCTTTTTTCTACAAAGGAAAAATTCGGTGTTCTACACCTGTTGCTTAGGATGAGTGCGGACCTACACAATGTCCCTAAACAATGGGTGCGGACCCTGCGAAATAGGTTTTAAAATTTCAATTTTTTCATTTCCGCCCAAATTTTTTTGAACTAAATTGTTTTAATATGCCTTTTTCTTGCAATGTAGGACATACAAAATGCTTATTTGGCGGGAACCCGAGCATGAGGATGTGGATCTAGCCGCATTAATTCATCCACGTACAATACGGGCATTAAAAACATGCAGACTATTTAAATTCTGGGCCATACCCGGCATGAGGGCCCAAGTAAACTTCTTGCAATGGCTGGTAGACAACTGGAGCACACAGGACGAATGTTTCATGATTGGTGATCACCAGCTCGAAATCGAGCTAGAGAACATATATTTCTTGACTGGTTTGCCTAAGAGAGGTGAACGATTATCTCTTTTCGGGACTAGGCCAGGTGACTAGTCTGTCGCTAATCTTCGATTAGAGTTTTGCAATAACGAAACAGAGGACAAACGGATAGATATTAAAACTATCTCCTGTCCTAAACTTAAAGTTATTGCATTCACTGTCAGCAGACTATGTGGGAGCACAACATTGCATGCAGTTACCAGATCCCAGATGCGAATGGCACTAGACTGTTATCGAGGTACCATCTTCAACTGGTGCGAGGCTATGTTGACGAATATAAAAGGCCAACTCACTAGAGCAAAGAACGGACAACTGGTTTCCTGGTTGTGAGTTTTGGTCTAGAGAGGGTCCCTATGTTGGTCCCACAGTAGCTTCTTGTCAAGGCTAGACTTCCTCGAGAGCCTAGGATTATGCGTTGGGTTGCAGTGATGGCTCGTCATCTTGAGGAGGGTTTAGAGGTTGTCTAATTTCCACCTGAGTATTTTCGTTGGTTGAGGAACCAACATTTTGTGATTCAGGATTTTCCATATGCTGGGATGGATTATCGTGGTGGCCCAAACATGGCTCCTAGACCAGGAGAGCAGTGGGATGATTCAGGTAAAATCATTTTAAACACCTGTTTTAACTAATTTTTTTATTTTATTTTTTAAATCGTCCAAAACTGATAATAAAAAGTTTTAAATGCAGATGTAGGTCCATGAAGACCAGCCGCTATCCAACCTTATGAGAGGAGACACCCAGCTGTAGTAGTGTCGGCCCCACAGGACCAATCTACAGAGACCCTAACTGAATTGGAGGATCATCTAGAGCGTTTGACAGTAGATATTCCAGAGACTAGCATAGATAATATTCCACTTAGGTTACAACGATATGTGATTGGGGTCCCAGGACCTTTTAGGAGGTTCCTTTGTAGGGTGGCCCGAGTAGTGGTTTCTTATTGTGATCATCATCAGGGATAGGATGATCGGCTTTGTAGACTCATATGACATTTATTTCTTTTTGTACTATCATTTTTTGCCGATCATAAGGTGGTTTTCAACCTATGATCGAAGACGATGTATATTTGACACACTTCTACGCTATGATATATCACTATTGCTGGCTATTTTGTATAACGTGTTATGGAATGTTTTCAAATTTACTATTTCGACTATTGCAAATGTCTATTTAACATTCGAGAAGCAACTACATTTGCTAATGTATTTAAATATCTTGGAATATGCTGATATTCAATGTAGTCAAATTCATGTTCCTAGAGACAAACTCTCAAAAATAATCTTAATAATACTAGATTTCTGATGGCATAAACCCTGTTAAGTTGTAATACAACAAGTTCAGAATCTAACCTAACAATCAAACTCTGAATCCCAAATGAGATGGACTCAGGTAATAGCTCAATCACTGCACTATACTCTGCAATGTTATTCATTGTTTGACCGAGGCTTACCCCATGCATAGATACTAACTCATCAGAGGGTGAATAGATAACCCAAGCTGCGGAAGAAATGTTCCGTGTACTATGAAAAGAACCATCAGTAAAATCAATGTATGTTTGAAGAGACGTCGACATCTGCAATATCAAGAGTAAAATCAAGATAAGCAGAAATAATGATAAAAGCACTCTCTAAACTAGGTACACTTTCCTAATCTAAAACACACAACCTAAAAAAAAACTATTCTAATAAAAATCTCCACACCAAAATTTAAGCATAATATCTTTTCAGATAAAGCCCATTTCTGGGTTTACCCAAAGAGACACCATCAAAATCTACCAATTCATATGCCCCTTTTGGCAAATTTTGCTTAATAATATAAGGACCATGCCACATAGGTAAAAATTTTCCAACCCTTAGTTTATTGTTTTCTTGATTATATAGTAAAAATAGGTCTCCTTTCGAAAAATTACGAGGTGTAACATTTTGGTCATACTGAGTTTTTATTCGTTTTGAATGAGCCTCGATTGCTAATGTAGCATCACATCGATTCTCATCTAGTTGAGATAAGTACAACAAATGTTTCTCCTCTTCGGAAGTGGCTGGGAGTAATTCTATGGCTATTTGTAATGACGGAATTTCGCATTCAATGGGTAACACCACTTCCAAATCATAAACCAATTGAAAAGGAGTGAAACCAGTTGATGTTTTTACTGAGGTTCAATATGCCCAAAATGTTGAAAATAACATGTTATGCCAATTAGACCTATGAATACCAATGATATTTTGGATCATAGTGACTAGAACTTTATTGATAGCTTCAACCAGACCATTAACCTGTGGGTAATATGGAGTCCAACTATCGTGACGTAGGCCAAGATGATTTGTCAGTTCATTGATCATGATGTTTCGAAAATGACTTCCATAATAGCTTGAGGAACACTGGATCTAGCAATTATATGATTGAAAACGAAAATGGCAGTAGTTTTTCCATCTGCCGAAAATGTAGGCATCGCCTCAGCCCACTTAGTAAATAATCAACCATAAGGATGATATACGCATGCCCCCCAGCCGAGTGAAGGTTACATGTAATAAAGTCAATACCCCACTTTGCGAAAGGACCGACGACAATTATAGCATGGAGAGGAACAGGTGGAGCATGCATTATACAATAAGAAATTTGACAATTGTGGCATTTCTGGACTGCATAGATACAATCTTTAAATAAGGATGGCCATAAATAACCTGCGTGCAATATCTTTTGGGTTATGGAATATCCAGACATATGACTGCCACATGCTCTAGAGTGACAGTCATTCAAAACCTTTTCAGCTTCTTCATGAGTTAGACAACGTCAAAAAACAGAATCTGCCCCATGACAATAGAGTGTATCTCCAATAATATTGTATTGTTGGGATTGGAACCGTATTTTCCTTGGATGAGAACATGATATTTTAGGCTGAAAATATTGGGTTTGGAGATAAACAATTATATCTCCATACCATGGATCAAGAGTACTGATAAGAAATAAGGATTCATCTGCAATGGGTTCTTCCGCCACAGTTTCAGAATTAGAACATGGGAAATCATACATCAGTTCCACAAAAACCAAATATTTCTTTGCCTTGGATTTCTCAAATTCTAAGTTAAATTCTTGCAGGATAACTATCCATTGGAATATTTACCCCCTAGCAATTGTTTGGTAAAAATATACATCATAGGGTTTAGTCAGAAATTACCGTGGTTTTGTGTAATAAGATGTAGTGATGAAATATTTGGACAACTTGAACAGCTGTCAAGGCCAATTTCTCCACGTGAATATTTAAGCTCAGTTGGATTCAGAGTTCAACTAAGATAGTAAATCACATGTTCATTGTTGAATTCATCTTCCTGAACTAAAACCATCCCAATGGTGGAATGAGAAGAGGCGAGGTACAAAAAGTAATCCTGGTTGTAGTTGGGAGGCTGCAATAATGGTGCATGGGTCAACACGTGTTTAAGTGCATAAAAAGATTTGTCAACTATCTCATCCCAAAAGAATGGAGTATTCTATTTCAAAAACCTCGTAAAATCTTTCGTTATCTCAGTGTAGTTAGGAATGAACGACATAAAAATTTTGCTTTCCCTTGCAAACTTTGGAGTTCGTGAAGATTCGAAGGAGGAGATAATTTGACAATAGCTTCAACCTTCAAGGGATCGACATGAATTCCAGCTTTCGAAATGACAAATCACAGTAAACAACCCGTTTCTATACAGAAAACACATTTGTGTGGATTCAGCCTAATTCGATAATGCCTACATCACATAAAAAGTGCTCGTAAATGAGTGAGATGATCGGCTCTACATAATGAATGGGCAGGTAAATCATCGAGATAAGGCTGAAAAATGTGCTTGATGTCATGGAATGCGTCAGACATAGCCCTTTGAAAATTTGCCCCGGCGTTCTTCAATCCAAAAGGTAGTTTGCAGTAAGCAAATGTCCCCCATGGACAAATGAAAGTGGTTTTAGGTTGATCAGCAGGGAGTATGTTGATTTGATTGTAACCGGAAAAGCCATCCATAAAGGAGAACATTTCACTACTGGTGAGGGATTTTATCCCCTAGGGCTTTTGGGTGGAACCCTAGCAGACTGAAAGTTGTCTAAACAAAGAAACATGCACACACACAGCCATTATGCTAGCAAAAACTAATTCTAAGGTAAGAAGGACGTACCTCAGGTCCTACGTTTTGGTAGTTCCTCAAGGGTCCAAACCCTTCTTCACGTCCCTTTCGCCCCTTTGCCCTACAAAACCAACAATTCCAAAGAATGCAGCAGTATATGGACAAAGATTTATACAAAAATCATCTTTATGTTATACAAGAAAGGATTTAGTTATGAACTTTTAGACATCCATTCATACATGAAATTCAAACATGAACATCATTAACATAAAGAAGAAGCATATCAGGAATCAAGACGTGTTTCTTTATTAGACAAATAGAAAGTACAAAAAGAGAAATATCACCTAAGCAAC
>APFE031486964.1:23174-35367 GCA_000404065.3 Pinus taeda
AACACAAGGGAAACCACTCAGTCAAAGACCCATGATACTGATCGATGCTGAGCACAAGGTAACCTATCAATAATGAAAATAGGGCCAGGGTGCAACTCTAGGCCTGCCCTTAGAGCAAGATGTCGTCATCGATAAGGACAAGACCCACTGGCAAGAAGTCAATGGGGACCCTCTCAAACGAGCATGAGTAAAGGACCAATATAACTGATGTGATGTAAGACATGACACTAACAACCGGGATGGCCGACTGAAAAATGAGTCAAGAGACACCGCAGAGAGGCCGTCTCAGGCTAACTTCCCTTGAACAAAAGCACGACTCAATGTGACTATGGCAACATATGATGAATCTGTATAAGTTCATCATGCAGGAGGCACAAACGAACCCTCCATATGATTGGAAGAGATAACCAATCGGGGGAGAATTGACTCAATAACAAGGTTAAGGCTTACCTAAGTCAAACTAAGTCCCACCCAAGCGGAGGAGACTTTCTTTTGAGTGCTTTGTTCAAGGGCGACACGACTGACTCTAGCTACCAATAATAGATGGAAATACTGTCTCGTTCCCGCTCTTTTTGGAATATTTATTTTTTTTTTCTTTTTCTATTAAGCTCGAAAAAGAATAAAAGAATGCTATGGTATAGTGGAAAGAACGAGTGTCGATGAAACAAATGATCTAGTTCCTGGGAGTGGAACATTCCTATGCTCAATGCAGGGAGGCGAAAACTAGTCAGTGACACTCAAATGTGTGTTCCTTCCACAGGTCAAGGTGTGTCAAGTTGCAGAAGTCAAAGGTATGCAAGGTTGATTTTGCAGATGTCATGGTCAAAGTTGGCTTAAACACGAGTCCAAGTGAAGCCAGCTCTAGGCCAAAAGGTACAAATGGTCAACATGCAATGCAGTAGTACAACTCAACACAAAGGAGCCTCTAGGGTATAAGGCCAGAACAAAGCGTAGAAGCTAAGAGGAATGAGTCTTCAATGCATAAGTCATGCCGGGACTACAGAGGACTCCCAAGCCTATTCAAATTGAAGCAGCATGGGCAAAAAATGTCAGTGAGGTGCTAACTACGATGCCCATGTAAAGGATGGTTCTACCATCGTGTCATGATTTAAAAAATCGGCAAGTGAAGACGGCTTACGAACCATAACACGATGGGGTCGACCCTATGGCAGATGTACCGGCAGATGGAGGCTAGTATGCATAATGCAACGGAAAAATAATGTCCCTAACCTATATGCCAATGAAAAATGATACCTGCCATGACAGGTCAGCAGTCATGGAACCATCTCGAAAAAGTCGAAAATGTCCAAAATGTCCTGAAAAGCAAACCAATCTCGACACTCCAAGCTCCCAAGTTAAAAGTCACATGAAACCAAACAAAATGAAATTTTGAAAAAATTTTGTATTTTCAAAACTTATAAAAAGGATTTTGGACTCACCATTGTTACCGTTTGAGTTGGAGAGCAAATATTTGGAGCAAAAGGAGCAAATTTGCCGTGCGTCAATTTCGACCGTTCAAATTCTTCAAAATCTTCCAGGTAACCCTTACACTTAGCTTGCAATTCTTTGTGACTAGTTTTAAGATTTTCCATTGATGTTTCACCGTTGAACTATTGTTCAAAATTTCGCCACGGCGTATATGCGGGGTGATAATATGAAACCCACGTACACGCGGGCCCTATACGCGACTGTGTATACAGTAACCCGCGTATACGCCGTGAGCTAATTTAAATGAAAACTAACGGTTGAAACTTCAATTTCTTCTCAGGATGCCGATCACATGGCATGAAAGGGAACATGCAGCGGTTGATAATGAGGTTATGAATGATCCTCACGCCTTAGATTCTTTACAAGGATACGGCTTGCTCAAATTCTTCAAACTGCCGAACATGAAAGCCAGTGTGCGACTGCTTGAAATGCTCATTGACTATTGGAATGTCGATGAGGAAGCCTTTATGATTGATCAGATGCCACTCAGAGTGGAAGTGGAGGACATATATTTTATCACCGGCCTCTCCCGAAGGGGAGAGGTAGTACAGTCCCGGGGGAGGACACGAAGTAGCCTCACTATAGAGGACTATGTACAGATATACTGCCCAGGACATCCCAAGAAAGTTGGGAGCCAGACCTCCATTGCACACGTGGAGATTTTATCACTAAGGATCATCTTATTCACTATAGCTCGAGTGAATGGATCATCCTCACTGCATCAGGCATCATGGCTCAACATGAGCGTAGTAGTGGATTGTCTCGCCACAGTGTTTGACTGGTGTACTCCTCTTCTGGCTAGCATAAAGAGCCAGTTCATTTCCATTAAGAGGGGACAGACCAAAAACTTCGGCTACGGGACTATCTTATGCATCTTCTTCTTCGAGAGGATTCTCGCACTCCGACCCAGGGTAGTAGTTTCCATCAGCACCCCGCGCGATCCACAGATGGGCCGGTGGGCTGATCTGATGAAACGTCTGGGGGGTGGGGAGGTTCCTAGGACTGCATTCGATGATGATTTCTTCACCTGGTGGGATCAGCAAATCATCGCCGTAGACAACTACCCCTATGCCGAGCTGGACTTCTGAGGAGATCCTGACCCAGCTTTATCGCCAGATGTAGCGTGGGGCGAGATCGGTAAGAATTTTTTGATTTTATGATTTTTTTTGGATTTTTGAAATATAATGATGCAATTTGAAAAATATTTTTTTTGATGAGATTCAAATGACTGATATGATGATCATGATCTAGATATTGGGCCAGTGCTGCCAGATGGACTCCCACGGCACAGATGACGCGGCCGAGGAGCCGAAGAGGCGGCTGCTGAGACGGAGAGGACTCTACACAACGTCCAACGACACCTGATGAGACTGAGCTGTCGAGTACCGATGGCTGCTACAGAGGACCTTACGAAGGATATGCAGCATCATGTGGTTGGCATGCCACGTGACTAGGTTCGCACTTTTCGGCGTGTAGCCAATGCAATAGCTAACTACATGGTCGCTCATCTTGAGCCGAGACATTAGATATGCCGGATATGATTATGGGCATTTCAGTCCCAATTTTGTATATTTTTTGGACGACATATGTACACTCGAGATAATTTTATGATGATGATATATATATACAGTTTGACTTTTTGATGCTTTGATTTTATGATGAATGATTGATGTGCCAGTCTAATGCTTGATTAGCGATAGAATCAGCTAACCAATTATGAGATCTTGGAATGTGCAAATAATTAATATAAACAAATGATCTTTGCAACAACCTCACTCTTAAATACTGGTGATATAAACATGGATCCCTTACCCAATAAATGTTATTTAATTGAGACACTATCAATTGAGAATCGAGATACACTACTAATGAGTCGATCCCATAAGAGATTTCCTCGAATAGTAAATTAATAACGGAAGTATACTCAGCTATATTATTCGAAGCGGGACCAATGCATACGCCTCTTGATACCATCAATTGACCAGTTGGATAATAAAGTACCCAAGTTGTGGAAGCGAGATTCCGAGTGTCCCGACTAGCACCATCGGCGAACCCAAAATAGACCAAGTCATCAATCAACACTTGCAACAGTAGACCAAAAAGTGTTGACATCACAAAACTCTTGATAATATATGTACAAATTTACATAATATACAAAGAAGCCATTGCCTAACTTCTACTTAAGCAAAGTACTTCTTTAGGTAGAGCCCGTTTCGGGGCTTCGCCAGCATGTTTCCCTCGAATTCGATTAACTCATACGACCCTTTTTCTAAAACTCGTTTAATAATGAAAGGACCGTACCACATAGGCTTAAACTTTCCTACCCCCAAGACATCTTTATCTTGGTCATAGAGAAAGACAAGGTCCCCTTTAGAAAAGACTCAAGGACGGACAGATTTATCATATTGGATTTTTACCCTTTTCTTATGGGCCTCATTCATCGTGGTGGCATCTCGATGCTGTTCATCGAGATGTTCCAAATGAAGGAGGCGCTCTTCGAGACTTGAAGTCTCTGGAAGGAGCTCTACAGATTTGAGAGACGGAATTTCACATTCGATCAGAAAGATAGATTCCATCCCGTAAACTAACTGAAAAGGCATAAAACTAGTAGCCGTTTTTACGGAGGTCCGATATGCCCAAAGAGCCGAATACAAAATAATGTGCCAATTGGACCGATTTTTATCGATTGTTCATTGGAGTATCATCTTAAAAGTTTTATTAACTACCTCGACCTGTCCATCGGACTGAGGATAATAAGGAGACGAATGCTCTTGATGGAAACCTAATTTAAGGGCCAATTCGGACATGAGTTGATTTTGGAAGTGACTGCCATGATCAGTGACAATCTCTCTCGGGACACCGAATCTTGAGATAACCTGATTGAAGAGAAACAAAGCTGCCGTGTCACTATCATTTTTATAAGTAGGCATGGCTTCGGCCCACTGCGTAAAGTAGTCTACCGCCACAATAATGTACTTGTGATTCGCTGCTGAAGGCGGATTACAAGTTGTAAAATCAATACCCCACTTAGTAAAAGGACCGACCGTGATGATGGGAAAAAGAGGAGCTGGATGAGCACGCACCTTTCGAGTAAAGATCTGACAAGGGTGGCAACATTTGATTGCTTCCACACAGTCTTTAAAAAGTGAAGGCCAAAAATAGCTGGCACGTAAGATGCACTGGGTTGTAGCAAGCCCTGATAGATGACCACCAGAAGCTCCACTGTTGCAATCATTGACCACAGACTCTGCTTCTTCCAAGGTTAAACAGCGCCGAAGGATTGAATCAATCCCTTGTCGGTATAAGGTATCACCAATGATAACATAGTTCTTATCCAAGTGACGTAATTTACGACGTTCATCCTTGGAAAAAGTGGAGGAAAACTTTGAAGTCTAGAGATATACAATGATATCTCCATACCAAGGGTCGAGTAAAGAGATGAGGAATAAATTTTTGTCAGGAAAACTTTCCTCATAAACTGTATCCTCTCCACAAGGCAGCTCAGAAATTAGCTCAGCGAAAACCATGGATTTCTTAGACTTGGCTAACAAGAATTCGAGATCTAATTCTTGCAAGATGACTATCCATATATTATATTTGCCCCCAATCACTCGCCTACTGAGGAAAAATTGAAATGGATTGACTGCTGCTAAGACAAAAGTTTTGCGTAGCAAGATGTAATTACGGAGCCGCTGGATAGCATGAACACTGCCAAGGCCAATTTCTCTACCAAAGAATAGCGAAGTTCAGGGCCTATTAAGCCTCAGCTCAAATAATAAATCATGTGCTCGGTGAGAGCATCGTCCTCCTGAACCAGAACCATACCAATGGCTGATTCTGTTGCCGCGAGATATAAAAGGAAGTCTTTGCCATAATCCGGTGGTCTCAAAAGTGGGGTAGAGACTAATGCTTTTTTCAAAGCATCAAACGATCGTTGCGCAAAGTCATCCCATACGAATGGAACCCCTTTCCGTAACAACCGCATGAACCCTTTAGTGATCTCGGCATAATTTTCTATAAACCGCCGTAAGAAATTAGCCTTCTCTTGAAGACTCTGAAGTTGACGAATTGAGGACGGGGGAGGCAACCAAACTATTGCCTCAACCTTGAAGGGATCTACCTGAATCCCTTCATTTGACACAATGAACCCTAAAAACCGACCGAATGTAACCGCGAAAACGCACTTGTTGGGATTCAACCGGATTTTATAAAAACGACATCGTTCAAAAACCATTTGAAGGTGGCTAGGGTGATCTGTTCTCTTTCAAGAACGAGCAGCGATATCATCTAAGTACGCTTCGATGATATGCTTAATGTCGTGGAAAGCATAAGACATGGCCCGCTGAAAGGTAGCTCCAACATTTTTAAGACCAAAAGGCATCTTTCTATATGCAAAGGTACCCCAAGGAAATATGAAGGGCGTCTTATGTTGGTCTTCAGGACGGATAGAAATTTGATTATAACCAGAGAATCCATCCATGAAGGAAAAAATCTCATTACCCGCACACTCATCGATAATCTAATCAATAAATGGCGTGGGGTAATTGTCCTTAGGACAAGCCTTGTTTAGCTCCCTAAAATCAATGCATACTCGGATTTTTCCTTTCTTTTTATCTACTGGGACTGGGTTAGAAACCCAATCAGTAAGAGGAACAGGGTATATGAAACCCACCTTTAGCAGCTTCTCCACTTCTGCTTTGATAGTTGCTGCTTTCCTAGGGTTGACCGGCTGAAGCCTCTAACGGACAGGTTTAGCATTTTCGTACGTCTTGATCTCATGTTGAACTATAGATGGGTCAATGCTAGGCATTTCCTCATAAGACCAAGCAAATACATCGCGAAATTATTTAAACAGGTCGGTGTAAATTTGAATTTCTTCAGGGGAACACTCAATTCCGATGAAGATATTTTCGATTATGTTAGGGTCCCTAGAGATGTTTATAGGTATTGTTTTTGAAATCACCGACATATTACCTTCGGCACGAACGTGTGCTGGAGCCAAAGGGTTTGACACCATATAAACATCACTAGAACAGTGCTCGGAGAATCTAGACTCTACCTCTTGCAATGGAGGAAGAAAGTATGAACGATGGTGTAAATCTTCCCAAGGTCGATCTATACCCATCATTGCTTCGAGAATTGCTTCTTCTGATGGTAAAACTGCATCCAAACAGTCCAAAGCAGAGGTAGAATCAAGGCTCCAAGCGGGGGCCACATCGCCATCTAACTCCTCTTCAGAAAAAGGAGTAGAATGGTCATCTACAGAGTTCACGATAGACTGATACCTAAGCTCAACTGCAGATATAGGGAATGCCATTCCATTCTCTTTTCCTTCAACTAATGTGGTCATAGGTGAGGGCAAGGTCCAGGGGTCCGAAAAATAATGAGTTCGAAAGAACCCATCTCGAGAAAACTCCCTAGATGATGAAACATCATTGATTTTAGCGATAGGAGAGGGAAACTCAAAGGTACCCATCAACGAGGAATACATCCCTACTCCTAGATTCTCAGTAGGCGGACGAGGGTTATCCACTAAAGGAACAGTAGAGTCAGAAGTTGCTTGAGGATCAATTGGAGAATAATCTAATTGATCCACCTTTACGATTTTCCCCTCACAAGGAAAGAAAATGACACGAAACAGAGTCGAAACAACGGAGTCCATTTCGTATACCCAGTTCCTTCCTAGGAGGAGATTATAATCTAGGTTAGCATCTACGACTTCTACTTCAATATTAAAGACCTTCCCCCCAACACATATAGGAAAGGCTGGGATAATCCCATGCGGCTTATGAGAATGGCCATCGAATGTAGTCAAGACGGTAGGTGAAGGAACGACCGAAGGTGATCCAATAGCCTTCCAACATGACATCAACATGACGCACGTGGAAGCCCCTTCATCAATAACGATTCGAAAAATGTTAATTTTCCGATATGAATACCTTATTTGAAAAGCCATGTGATGAGGGAGTCGCTTTTTGACATTTAACATGTCGAAAGTGAGCACTAAAGAATTAGTTGGATCTACTGCCCCGATTGTGGAAAGTAAAGCACTTCTCTAAGCCGGACACGACTGGAGAACCTCTAAAGTGGACATAGCGCATGGACAATGAGCCAGATCCTCCATAATGGAGTAATTCTGGGCGGCCCTAACATTAGGATTAGTCGCCGCGCGTTTAGAGGAACCTTTCGGTATTCGTGGTATAGTCTCAACATGGGGTCGCTCGATATGAAGGTCAGTACTTCCGGGAATAGCCTTATCCTTGGAAGTTTTGGCTTCACCATAATCACGTGACTGAGTAGCCACATGGACATTAGAACCCATCATGAAAACATTCGATGATTTTTCCCCTTCCTGGTTGCCCATGTGGAGGTCCCAGGGTTTGAACTCGCGCCAGCAAGTAGTTGCTGCCCTTGGGGAAAAGGATTAGTTAACACAACTTGGGAACTAGAAGTCCCTTTCTGCCCTAACAAGCGCTGAGCGTCTTCAATCTTGGGGCAAAGATGAGTTAAATGGTCTCCACCGCATAACTTGCATGGAAAATTAACTTTCTTTTTTGACTCATTTCTACCCCCACCAGCATTATTTCCGGATTTGTTTGCATCAAGCTTCCCATCCTGGTTCTTTTTCTTACCTCGTCCTTTCTTTTTCCCATTGAAATTTTGACTTCCTTTGGGATTATTCGATTGGACGGCATTAATTGAAGAATTTTGGGAAGCGGAAGGATTAGATGATGTGACTTGGTTGTTAGAAGCAGTTTGTAAAGAAAATTATTGCAATTGATTCAGCAAGTTCACCGTATTTGTGTCTACTGACCCAACAATGCCATCCACATGGGGACCTGGCTTCGGCTTAGCTACATCAACCTTAGACACAGGAGCGTCTGGCAAGTAATTTTCTAGGATCCCAGACTGAGAGTAAATCAATTCTAATTGTTGGGCCCTAAAAATGGCTTGCTCCTCAAAATATACCCTAGACATGGAGACATCTTTGGAGATCTCAGGTATCAAAGACTTCAAGAACCACTCGAGATGGAAACCTGGAGGGATATCAGCTTTAATGAGCCTCTTTCTCCATCTCCATTTCTGAATGTGATCGGAAATGTGAGTTGCCCTATCCTGACGAAAAGTACCTAATAGTTCGGTTCCGGCATCATACCGGACGAGCAACTGAAAATGGTTCAAGAATACATTGGCTAAGTTGGCGAATGATCTAAAGCTGCCCCCAGGCAACTCTATATACCACTTAGCTGCGTTGCCAGTTAAGGTGCGTTGAAATAATCTCAACCTAACCGAATTGTCGATCAGGGAGTTCGATGAGCACCATAAGTGGAACGTGGTTACGTGGTCGCCCGGATCCTCACCGCTTTTCCCTTCGAATTTTGGAATATCCCAAGGGAGTTTAGTTGGGAACAAAGGCCAGGATGGATTATACATGATTGGGTCGTTAGTTAACTTAGTGAGGTCTCACAAGTTTAACGTTGCCAGAAACGGAAGTGTAGGCGGGGCTTGGGGATTCCACCCTGACTGGGTGGTAGTCCCGAAGCTCTAAAAAGATTGGCCTGGATTTTGGGAGGCACCAGGCTGCCTGAAGTAACCAGTAGAACCCGCTAAGCCAAAAGGGAGGCCTTGTGACCCAACAAAACTCGGAGTTTGACCAACTCCAGCCGTATATCCACCATACCCAGCAAAGTTTCCTCCTAAAGGATTATATGGAGCTGACAACCCCTGATATGGATTCCAGGCCGTAGATAAGGGAGGAATACTTTGGAATGAACTGACCGTGGTATACAGCTTGTTCCCATATTGGCCAAAGAATGGATTACCAGTTCCGTCACTACTAAGCTCAGGGTTATTCCAACCTTGGAAAGGATTGTTGCTTTGTCCTACTGAAGAAAAAGGCATAGATCCTACCGTAGGGTTGGAATGTGGTATATGACCACTTTCAAATGGAAAACCTTGGAACGAAGCCAACCCACTCATCATGGATGTGGCGGCCCCGAACGGAGCTGAGGGAATGCCCTGTGAATGGGCGCCAAATGGGAAATACCCAAAACAGAAAGCATTTGTTTGGGAATTTCCACTCGTGGACGAAATGGAGGTAGATCCAACAACAAAAGACGTGCTAGCAAAAGATCTGAATAAAGAGATAGAGGGTATGGAAATAGTTCCACCCCCTTGTACAGATATAGGAATCTGTACAGTTGTAGCACTAGTAGAAGCCATGCTTCCAGTAGTGGTCATCGAAGGTAAGCGCGTAGCGTAACCTGGACTTGACGGCCTATCCGATGGAGTCCCAACGTATTACAATACGTGTGGATGACTTGATGGTAGGGGAGAATATGGAGCCGCTAACGACTCTGAAAGTTCTTCTACCTCAATACTATCCTCCGCTTGTAAGCGAACTTGAGAAGGAACTAGTGTGTTCCTTTCTTGTTCTACGGAAGTACCAGGCCTTGCTTCAATACTATTGCCCCCGAGGGGAGGATCAATCCCCGATGCGTCAATTGCAGTGGGACAAAACCCACCAGTATTATTACCTCTGCACCTTCTCGGAGAAGGTTCTAAACTTGGTGGCGAGAGACCACGAAGTCTTCGAGACCATATGGGAGATCGGTCAACCACTTTGAATTCTTTGTTTAAAATCTAACTAAAGACTCAAAAAATTTAAAGCTAGGCCGACTAAGAGCACAGAGCACCCACTAAAAAGTCCCTAAAGATACAGCCAATCAAAACAACTTTCAAGTATTTCCGCTCCGGGTGATTAAGACCGGACACCAAAATACGAGAAAGTGGAAAATAAAGGGCTTCCCGAAGATAGTCTGGGGTGATGAGGACCCAGGCCTATCAGTGAAGGTATCAGAGGAAGTTACGCTGACCTCCTAACAACAGTCTGCGCTGGTGCAAGCCCCCAAGCTTCGCAAGGGTGCCCTCCAGTAGTGTTGTTGAGAGTGATACAACGTGAACCTCAGGTGCCACGGGATTCCCCTCCGCAACCACCTATGTAGTTTCCTAGGAGTGGCAACTAAGGACACCAACTCGTCATAGAAGCCAGGCGAAACAGTCATGAGGTAAGTTCGGACAAGTAGGAGAGGGGGTATCTCTCTTCCTTGTCTTCACAGACCCTCGTGCTTAAGTCCCAGATCCGGAGCTTTCCTGGTCTTCCTAACACTATTGGATTTTCTCTCTTTAATCAGACTCCTATGTTTTTATGTTTAATATGGCCTTGGAGAGTTAACTCTCCACTCGCCTATTCCAAGGCCCTAAAATCCTAAAACTTGTTTGTGTATTTAACTTAAAAGAAAAATTTCTAGTTGATTTTAATTAGCGCTTGATTTTAAGGGCTGTTCTTTAATTCAAAGGATGATGGAAGTGAAACTAGTGGTGTTTTTTTTCGACGCAAAAGAAATTAATAAAACTTAACTATATGCGTATGCACTTTGTCATTGTCTTTCGATGAAAAGAAATCTCTACAGGGTTCAGAAGGAAACTTCTAATGAAACAAACTTTCCTTTTCTTTTCTTTTCATTCACACTTCACACTCAAAAGTTAACAAAACTATTTTAGTCCTAAAGAGATGCAAATCTATCTTAATGCAACACTAAATGCTTGATGCAAGATTGAAAACTAATCTAACAAGAAATGAAAGTTGTTTTGTTTATCAAATTTTCTTTTGCCACTTACAATATTTAGATGGAATATAAGATACTAGAATTCATCTAAATACTAAAAGCAAAACTCAAGATAACAGAAAACACTTTCATTCACCAAAAGGAAACTAAATGAAAAGCAAATTCAAGAAAGCAAAAGAAAAACTTTTCAAAAAGTTCACTTCAAAGTAGGAACAAAAAAGTCTTTTTGAAAATGCTCTCAACAAAAACTGGCACTTTGCAATTGAAACAATAAGCAAGAAACACTTTTTGCAGGTTGACACCTTACAAAGAATGAAAACTCAACAAAAAACAAATGTTCTTTAAAAATGTTTTTTAACAATCGAAGGCAGCAAGGAAATCTTTGGTAACAAAGACCAAAAAAGATCAAAAAGACAATTTCGAGAAAGTATCAAATGACAACTTTGATGAAACAAAGAAGTAAATGGTCATAAAAATCGATTTCGTTAAGCAAACAAAAAGTCACCAAAAAGCAAAGTTGAACACAAAGATTGATAACAATCTTTCTACTCTAATAACTCAGAGCAGCCAAGATTCCAATCAAGAAATCTTGCGTGTTTTTAGCATGACACTTGAAAACACAAAACAAGACCAAAACTCCTTATAATTAGAGAGAAACCGGAGTAAGGATGCTTGTTGTAACACAGAGAACTGATACTGACAAAAATGACTATTCAACACTAACTGAAAGCACCAGACAAACTTCAGAGACACAAAAAGATTTATAAATCCTGAAAGTTGCCAGATATATGCGACTGTACTTAGTGCAGACTGCGTGTATATGCGACTGTTTCTGTGGAAACCTGCGTATACGTGGGTTTACTTCAGACAACAAGCGTTTATACACTTCTATAACTAAATGAAACAACGTATATATAATATTTCAGGAAAACTAAAAAACAAACTCCAGAAACTGGTAAAACTCAGAAATAAAGAACATATCAGACAGTAACAATAAACCAGCAAGCAACTGAGCCCTGATAGGCTTGACAAACACCCAAACTAGGAACAACAAGAGTGTTGTCCCCAGTGGAGTC
>APFE031486966.1:4674-45369 GCA_000404065.3 Pinus taeda
GACACTTTTATTCACCTGGGTTGGGAAATCCTTTACCTAACAGTTAATCAAGCCACATTGAAAGTCTTCAGCCGGTTTCCGAGTATTAGCTTTGGGTCAACTGTCACCAATCCATTTGCAATGTCGTTATGTGTTCAAGAGGTTTATGCAAATAAACCATTCACCTACAAAATATCTTTCATCCATCATTGACCATCCCTGAGTTAGTTCTTGCCAAATATATTTCTCCAGACTTGATCTATGATTTCGTGTTATGGGCTTGCCTATGACGGATTGCTTTCTATCGACTCCGACTCATTATCTAGAAAGATGATCTAGAAATCGTCAATACCTTGGAATCTGCATGCCTCAATGGCAGGTTTCTCGCCTTTGACGACAGGTTGCATCATTGACCTTGGATCAAAGGATTCTGTGACGTGTTCGATATCGACTCACTCATTCACATTTCATGGATTGTACTGAGTACTTTGAGAGCCATTAACATTACTGGTGGTTCCTCTCACACATGTTAACAATTTACATCATTGCCTAGAAATCAAGTGGTTTCTACCATGTTCAACTTTGACACATTTATTCACACGGATAGAATCGTACTAGTTCGGGAAGTAGAAATGAAGACCCTGGATCTAGTTTCCACCATCCAGGCTGCGAGGAATTTTGTTATCATTATATAGTGGACTATTCATAAACAGATGGTTGCGCCCATACTGTGTCCATATGTTTCTACTAGTGATGTAATACAAAATCATTCCTGTATCAGAACAGTTTTAGATAGGTCTTAGTTAGTTTTGATCTGAGTATGGGAATGCCTACCTCAGCGATGATATTTTCACATATATATATTTTGTGTTGAATTTTTTTACAGGTTCCGACAGGGGTATCCACAGGAAGATCCTTGAAATGATAAATTCCTTCACTCTTCTTAGATGATCAAAAACCATCCTCATCTATTACAGACTTCGCACTTTAGGGGGAAATCTGTTACACAAAAAATTGTCACCATGACTTTCTACAGATTGTGTGAGTCCATCAACACTCATACATTCCTCCGTTGCAAGTTTTAAGCCTCATCTCTTCATGTCAAACCTTGAAAATGGGAGAAAGACCTTAAAAATATCTCAAATCCTAGTTTCGCACTTTCTCCTAGCATTGCCTGCGTGCCGCACCCAATGGTCATGTTTCCTGCGAACCTAACCACTCTGTCTGTTAAGTGATGGGTGCGAACCCCTATAAGAGTTAAAAAGGCATGAGCTCATTCTTAAAAACTCATCTTGGGTCACTTCTGGACGCTTCTAGAAGGAATATTGCGTTGGCAAGTCCGCTCCACCTTGGTTCATCCATTCCATAACTAAGGGAGCTAACTCCATGATAAGAGGTGCTTATCCCATTGAAGGAGGAACTTATCCCTTCAATGGTGGACCTGCAACTTCCTCCATTTGCACTATAAATTCAAGCATTAGACTTGTTGTAGGAGGGGTTGAAAGTTGAATATTCTTGAGGGTAAATGTTGCTGGAAATTAGACTTCCTTTTTGAGCTTGTGAGAGGAGAGATCGCATACCTTTCATTTCATTTGGGAAGTGAGTGAGGCTTGTCAAAGTAGAGGAGACTCCTACTGGACCCTAGAAAGAGCTTGTACAACATCAAGGCAAAGGTTGTAAGGTTATTTTATTCATAAAGTTAATACAATCAAATTTTTTTTTCTCAATGAACTGTCTCTAATGGTTTATTTTATAAGCTCCTTGATCTTCATAATAAACATGTTTTATTATAATATCTTTGCAGGTGTTCTTTGATGTGTGTTTGTTTGTGTATGCAGGTTACTAAAGAGGAATTGCTTGAAGCTGTTGAAACCAAGCTGCCACGAACAAGCGTTGGACCGAAGTAGTGTCTATTACACCTCTTAGTTTTCATTTATGAATTGAAACATGTTTAGAGAAAAGTAGATTTGTATGTGCTCCTTGTTGCTAGATATCATTTGATACTAGGGAGATCGGTCTTGTCCGCAAGAACGATTTATCCTGCCAACAGTACCTGCTTCTTGATCTCTGCATTCTCTAAAGCGGATCACCAGTATATTCCGATGTTAGGCAATGGAGCATCTTGCTACAAATGAATCTCATGTACTATTTCCATTTTGGGTGGCAGACCTTTAGGTTCTTGAAATAGGATATCATATTCTGAAACAACTTTAACTAAATCAGCTTTCTGTTTAGCATCACAGCCTTCAAATACATTGGTTTTATTAGGGTTCTTTTCCTTTACAACTATCAGTAAAAATTGCTTGCATGAGTTTACAATTCTTTTCATTTGCCCTGATTTTATGAGAGAATAGTTATTTTTGAGTTTATGAGCTCTTACAATATATTCTATTCCATCTTTATTGAGTTGATACTTATTTTCAGCTCTATAGAATATGGCTTTTCTATCATACAAGTAAGGACTTCCTAAAACAATACCACATATAGCCAAGGGAACTATATCTAACTCAACCTCATCTACAAATGTTGACCCAATAGCAAACCTCAGTTTACATTGTCTAGTCACTTGTAGCTTTGCTTTATCACAAACCCAACCTAATGGATATGGCTTCTTGTGAGGTGTTGTTATTAAGCCCAACTTCTTTACAACTGTTTCAGAAATCAAGTTTACTTGTGATCCACTATAAAATAAAGTATCAATCTTTTGATGCTTGGAAATAACTCTAATATGAAAAAGCTCATGACTTTTCCTCTCATTATCTTCATTATCAATAGATTGTGTAGAATTACTAGTAGATGCTTCAGAACTTTTACCTTTTATACCTATGGCTGTGACTATTGTTTCATCACTTGAGTCTGACCCCAAGTCTTTCTGAATAGCAGTATTCTTCTTCTTCTTCTTACCACCAAACTTTTTGGGTTTCAGCTCTGGATGCAAATACTAGCAGTGTTCATCATCGTGTCCGTGCTTCTTGCAGTGAGTGCATGAAGGTTTGTCTTTTTGTACAACGTTTTCCTTCCTCTCTTTCCACCTCAGCTTCTTCTTTTCCTTGTTTTCTTGCAGAGGGTTTTGATGATCCCCTAATCTCTGGGTTCACATTCTTGCCTCTAGCCTTTAGATGTGTAGCCTGAACTGATACATCATCTAGGCTACTGGGATTAAATATGAGAATGGTGTGCTCCAAATAGCTATGTAGACCATCTATATACTTCAACAAAGTTTCATCTAAGTCTAGAGATATGCCTAAAGTTAAAGCTCTTTTTCTAAATTCCTGGGCATAGATTTGTACACTTTGGCCCTTTAATTGGTGAAGATTTTGCCAACTCATCATTGCTTGTTGCATATAAGCTAGAGGATAGAATTGTTTTTTAACAATAGAAACAAATTCATTCTAGGTATAAAGAATTTTACCATGCTTCTTCAAATTAGCTTGTGTCCTACCTTTCCACCACACTAGTGCATTTCCTCTGAGGCGAAGGCTAGCTAGCTGAATCTTTCTCCTTTCTGAATCAATGTTCTACACCCTGCAATATACATCAATCTGTCTAATCCAGTTATCTAGCTTTTCTGCATTTAATTCTCCATCATAGATTGGTAAATCAAACTTTACATCTGATTTAATCAAAGATGTTATCTTCTTTTTCTTTTTAGGGCTAGAAGGAGGTGTTAGTGGAGGAGATGATGGAGGAGGCTCTTCCCCTTTCTCGTTTCCCTCTAAATGGGCATCTAGAGAAGGTTCCTCTACTCCTTTGCCTTGTTTGGGTGTTGAGGTGCTTTCACCTCGACCCTTCTTAAATTCTCGATACATTTCTTCCACCATAGATCGCATGGCCATAAAGTTGTCCTTAAACTGAGATTATGATTCCGATGGGACTTCTCTGGCCATTCTCCTATGAGAGTAGACTCTTTCAATCTTTGGATTAGCCTCAACAAGCTCTCCTTCTCCTAGTTTGAGATTTGACCTTGTTAGCATTCAACAATCCGACACAAGCTTGTCTAACCTTAGCAAACCTAAAGCTCTGATACCACTTGATCTAAAAATGAAATCTTAGATTAATTTTAAGGTATTACAGACTCATGTGCATGCATTTCCCTATATTAGTTAGTGCAATGGATCGATAAGATTGTGAATAATATAGACAGTGAGCAGTTAGAGAAACATAATAGACAAACACACATAACCCAACAAGTTTAATATGGAGTTCACCCAAAACTCTTGGGCTATGTCTCCTGGTCCAGTCTTCAGTGGTGACCTCTCTATTATGTATTCAAGAGTAGAGTTTTACAAAATGTGAGCTCAAACTAAGTCTCGACACAACATATACAAAATAGCATGAGTTTGCTTGAATCCCTCAAGCCTCTCTGAGTACACAGATTCTCCCTCTCACTCTCTCTCTTTGTCTTTGCTCTGTCTCAGCACTGCCTGCCTCTATCTCTATCATTTAGTGGCTTTTAAGCCAATTGGCATTGTTTGTTCGTTTCCTCTTCTGGGCTCTCTGGCTCCCGGCCTCTGTCTACTCAATTTCTCTCTAAGCATTAAACAATCACTGTTAAACATCTTTGAGTATGGTGGCCACCTGTTCTATCATGAAATGGACCATCAGTGCCTCTGAAATCCCCAGAATAGTTGTTCTATGTTTACACAGAGAAAGACACTAAAACACGAGAAAAATCTGGAAAATTGTCATTTATCAAACCTGAAATATTATCAATTCTACCCTAGAACTCCATCAAGTCCACCTTTATATCCCTATCGCATATCCATCGTTGATCTGAATGATCTTTGATCCAACGGTTGAGATTCATTTTGAGTGGCTAACGTGTATGGAGATTACCTGCCGAAAAGGTGGTTTTCTCAAGCCACGTGTCAGCCAGCTGATGGGATCGGGCGGAGCCCGTCCAATACCACTTACCTCCTAAGGCCTGACCAAAATCCCACTCATTACAGAACTCAAATGAGATAAAAATGCATATATATCCCTTTCGGGTCCATTTCATCGGGCGTGTTTCCTTTGTTTTTCGTTTATTTAACAAAAATGTGAAATACATTGAAAAAACCCTTTTACTAGACTTGAAATATCATCAAATTTCATCCATAATCCTATCGGTTCTGGCTATCACAGTCACATTTTTTATCGGCCCCACTCCCTTATATTGCACCGATGCAATTTTGCGATGCGACATGTCAAAATCGCATATCGCAAAGTCCTCGGACCGTTGGTAGTGCTCCTTTGTATTGTGCCGACGCGATATTGCAAGTGAACCACTTTCCCTAGTGAAGGATTTGGCCAACTTTTACAACTCGATATAGTTGGATCCTCTGTTGGCGAGTGTTCTTGATATGTGTGTCCATGATCTAATCAGTTGTGGCCTGTTCCATGTAGTTTGGGTTTAACTCTGTTGGTTTGATTTGTTCTACAATGTCGGATGTGTCCAGCGATGGTGGTAAGTATGGCTGAAAGCAGTTCACATTGAATATTGGGTGCAGGCCAAGGAACAGTGGAATGTTGAGCTCGAAGGCACTATCCCCTACAATGTTGGTGATAGTGTATGGCCCATATCGGAGCGGGTGAAGCTTGCGATGGGGCCCAACGAGGTATTCCTTCTACAGATGTAGCCAAACTTTGTCGCCCACCTAGAACTTGTATGGCACCTGATGTTGATCATGTTGTTGTTTGTACTTAGCATTGGCTTTGTCCAATATGTCATGGACATGCTGGCGAATGTGCTGAATGCACTCAATGAATTTATTAATCCTGACAGCATTGGATTGGACATGATTTTAATCTGACTTAGTAGTTGAAAATGGTATGGCCACATCAATGGGACATAGTGGCTAGAATCCCAATCCCATATGAAAGGGGATGTGGCTAGTTGAGCTATGGAGAGCTCTGTTGTAGCTATGTTGGACATAAGAAAGGCTTTCATCCCATTTGCATGGATGCTTAGAGTTCTACATTTGTATAATGTGTACGATCATCCTGTTGACGACCTTTGTTTGGCCATCAATTTGGGGGTGGAAAGTTGTGGACTTAGTGAGCTTGGTATCTAATATTGACCAGAGATTTGACCAAACAGTACTTAGGAACCTGTTGTTCCGATCTGAAATAATGGTTTGTGGGATCCCAAAGTGTACCCACACTCATTCAAAGAAGAGATTAACAGTGGCTTCTGTTGTGATACTCTTCTCATGGGAGCCAAAATGACCATCTTAGATAATTTGTCGACGACCACGAAAAATCACTCATTGCCATGCTTAGTAGAAGGAAGGCCTGACATGTAATCCATGGAGATGGATTCCCAAGACTGACTACAAGTAGGCAGAGGAGTATATAGGCCTTGCTTCTTGATGGCCGGTTTGGCAATGGTGCAAGTAGTACAAGATCTAATATACTTCCCAAAATCATGTCGAAGGTTCGGCCAATAAAAATGCTTCTTCATCACTCCCACTATTTTCTCTACCCCGAAATGTCTAGCAACCCAACTATAGTGTTCCTCCAAAATCATCTTGGCACACTCGCTTGAAAGAACACAGAGGTGTCCAGGTGGCATAACAGTGCATCCTGGAGGTGAAAATTTGGAACTTGATTGCCTTCCAGGAGTGTCTGGTATGTGTTCTCAAATTCTCGATCGCTCTTGTAAAGGTGCAACCACCCCACAGTCTCGTGCCTACAAGAGTTGAGCATAGTTGTTAGCACCATGAATAGCGATCAACTGAGGAAGTCTACAACATAGTTGGTTCTACCCTTCTTGTACTTAATGTTCAAATGGAACTGATGTAGTGTTAAATTATGGTATGTTCTAATCTTAGAGAAGTTTACTTATTTTTCTTCTTATTATTAGCAATCACATATACTTTAAGTACAGTGCAGATAGAACATTAAATGATCAACAGAAAACAAGCCAAGACAAGAGACATAAGATGTGGCAGCTAGCCAGGGACAAACCCCGATGCAGGGAAATGCTTTGATCAAATCTTCTTTTATCTTCAATAGTTAAGAAGAGAGAAATAGTACAAAATCTGAATTCTATAATTTTATATCAGTAGCAGAAAAACCTAGATCAGAAAAGTCAAACTTGGTCAAACTAGCTGAAATTGACCTCTAAAATACTTGGTCAATTTCTGGTCAACTTATCCTCAAACAACCTGAAGAATCATCCCTTGAATAGCCCCAAAAGTTCAGTCAATTTGTAGATTTCTGAAGTCAACTTGCAGCCCTAAAATAGGGCAGTCAACACAGGTAAACCAGAGGTCAGATCACCTCGATTTTTGTGCCAAAAATTGTGGCCTACCTAGGAGAGCCAACCACACCCAATCTGCACTTCAAGAAGGTCAACGCTTGGTCAACACTGGTCAAAGAGATGACCTGCTGCCCTAGCAGCCTTCTTTCTATGCCTTCCTTGCCCTAGGACATCTTCCTTTCAACCACACATGTGAAAGAGAGAGAGGCTCCTTTTATGCATAGGAGAGAGA
Organism: Pinus taeda; assembly: GCA_000404065.3. NCBI lineage: Eukaryota > Viridiplantae > Streptophyta > Pinopsida > Pinales > Pinaceae > Pinus > Pinus taeda. Next base: position 12,129 of record APFE031486966.1, read on the forward strand.
GAGAGAGAAGATGAGTGAATTGAATTGTCCAAATGAGGAGAATGCTCCTTGTATTTATATGCAAATGCTGAGGTTGAATAGACATGACTGTTGGGATTCTGAGCCTACATAAGCTTGCTTCCCAACCTTGACAATTTTTCCATAATCAAATAAATTCATATATCCATAAATACTTATCGGAATCGGATGTCTTTAGATCAATCCTACACCTCTCAATGAGAGGAATGTAGGAAAAATAACATAATCCATAAATAAGGTGATCCACATGGAGTTTGGCCCTAATTTCCAATTTTAACACTCCCTCTCAACTAGGGAGAACTTCATCTGCAATTTGTTAGACCATCGCTGCTATTCATCCATCAAATGCATTGTCTTGTACAACTTGACCCCATTCTGCTCGAACTATGAAGAAGAAGAAATGATCGAGGATGTATCATACCATCCTCCACTGACCCAAAGTTGGTCTCAGAGTGTAAACCACTCTCATTGATCCCAAATCAATGGAGGTCATCCTAGCATAGGGAGTATGGTAGATACAATGATGCTTCCATCGATAGTACTGCTATGGTCCCTATCCTCATTTACCTGCTCATTGATCAAATGAGAGGTACTTCCCATGAGTCCCAGAATGCATAGGTAGGATGCCTTGACAATAGAACTAATCATCCAGTCCACAGGAGAACGAATCATCCTATCTAGTGGATTCCACGGAGAACTAATCATCCTAGCCTATAGGAGAACTAATCATCCTACTCCAGAGTCACCACGGAGAACAAATCATCCTAGCCCACATGTGAACTAATCATCCTGTTCCATAGTCACCATGGGGTGTCACAAGGGAAGGTTGAACCTTTACCCTATACATAGTTCACCACCAGGGGATGGTGAGTCACCCTATGGCCACATGTCGCTCCAAGAAGTACACCGCACCCTGCTAGATCTCCGAGAGCTTAATACATCATACTTGACCCTCATAAGAGGGTCTCTGAACGACACCAAGTCATTCTCGGAAAGTCAGGAATTTGACCTTTCCTAGGGGTTTCTCAAAATGTCGGTGACCTGTTCATTTGTAACGATATGTTGGAGCCTTATTGCTTGTCGGTGCACCATATCTCGAATATAGTGGTACCTGATATCGATATGCTTGGAGCAATCATGAAATATGAGATTTTTTGATAAACGGATCCCACTCTAGTTGTCACATAGAATTATGGTGGTATCCAATGTAAATCCAAATAGCTCACTGAAGAGCTTTTACAACCAAATTGCCTCACAGGAGGCCATGCTAGTAGCAATGTACTCTGCCTCGGCGATGCTCAAAAACCACTAACTTTTTCTTCCTGCTCATCCAAGATATCAAGGCAGATCCCAAAGAGAAACAACACCCAGAAGTGCTTTTTCAATCCATCACATTTCCTGCCCAATCAACATCAGTATACCCAAGTAGTCTCACATCTCCGGCAGTGTATCTCAACCCATAAGTGATTGTGCCACGAAGATATCTCGATAGATTCTTGGGACCAATCCAATGTGAGTGGTGAGGCTCAACCATATGTTGACTCAATGTGTTGACTGCAAAGCATATATCTGAATGGGATTTCACCAAGAACATTAATGCTTCGACGAGTTGATGATACTCGGTATCATTTCGTAAAATAGGTCCGACAACACTACCACTTAACTTCTTGAAGTCAAGCTCCATCGGGGTAGTTACGAGTTTGCAGTCCACCATGCTGAATCTCTCCAATATCTTCACCACATATTTTCCTTGAGATAGGAAAATCTCCCTTGGTTTCTGCCAGACTTTCAGTCCTAGGAAATAGTGCATAAGTCCCAGGCCTTTCATCTCGAACTCAGAAACTAGCTCCCTCTTACATTCATGAATGAGAGTGTCTACGCCTGTTAGAAAGAGGTCATCAACATATAGCACCAGTATGAGAGGCTTGTCATCTATAACCTTAAAGTAAATGTTAGGGTCGACCTCACTCCTAGTGAATCCCATCTTCATCAAGTAGCTATTGATCCTCTCATACCATGCTCGGGGTGCTTGCTTTAGCCCATAGAGGGCCTTCTTCAACCTGCACACATGAGATTCTCGATTATAAATCTCAAATCCTTCGGGTTGCTCCACATAGACCTCTTCTTTGATTGAACCATGTAAGAATGAAGACTTGACATCCGTCTGATGTAGGTTCCATCCTTGTGAAGCAACAAGGGCTATGACCGAGTGGATGGTGGTATATCAGGAAGCAGGTGCAAATATCTCATCATAGTCTATACCTTCCTTCTAGGAGAAGCCACGAGCGACAAAACGAGCCTTATACTTTTCCACACTTCCATCAACTACATGTTTTATCTTGTAAAGCCATTTTGAAGTGACAACTACTTTTTCCTGGGGTTTGGGGACCACATCCCAGACATCATTTTTCATAATGGACTCATATTCCTCAATCATAGCATCCTTCCATACTTGATGCTTGACAACATCTGTAAATGACAAAAGCTCATTTTGGATGATCGTGCTCATGATGGTCAAGTATCCTTGATACGTATTCGGCTTCTTACTTTCACGAAAGGTTCCTCAGGGTGTAATGTGTCCTTCAGCATCCTCAAGTGTCCCCCTAAGCCATGAAGGCCTCTTCCTAGAAGAGGAAGGCTCTTGCGGAGGAGGATCAATAGGATCCATAGATTCTTCCACATCAGGCATCGTCTCATCTTCTTTTTCCTTCGGTTCCCTGGTGTCAGCTTCTTTAGATACCCTTAAAGTAGGAATATTATATACCTTGCTAAGAGCCATATCTTCATCAAAGGTGACATCATGACTAATCTCAACTACCCTTTGACTAGCTACATAGATTCTATATCCCTTACTATTTTCGCTATAGCCCATGAAGATTCCTTTCTTTCTAAATGCACCCAATTTATTCCTTTTTTCTTTAGGAACATGAAAATATACAGGGCATCCAAAAATTCTAAAATGAGATACGTTAGGTTTCTTACTGGTGAACATTTCTTCGGGAGCCTTGGAGCCCAATGCTTGATGAGGGCATCGGTTTTGTACATATACGACGTGTTATATACCTAGGGGGGGTAATATGGGGTACCGAGGGAGGTACCCAAAGTAATAATGTAATAATGGGATGGGCCATAGTAATAAATAAGGTGGTTAACCCATGTCACGTAAGGGACCACAAGTAGTTAATAATAATGTAATGGTTCCATGGTATTAGTTGATGGTATGAGTAAACCATGGTAATGATGCATGGTATTGTATGTATGAGGCTTATATAGAGGCTAGAGACTCCACATGGAGAGAGATGAAGAGAAGTATTCTTGTATGAACAGGCATATGGCTTGTGGAGTATTCTCCTTCCTTAAGGAGTGAATGTATGGTGTTGCCCTACCTTAATGGTTTGATAATAAAGAAGTATTTCTATCTATTTATGGGTTTATTTGTATTCTCTTATATTTTTGGATCAGATCTATCAGATCTATAATATTTTGGGTTAGATCTACAACAAGTGGTATCAGAGCACTTTCTTGGGCACAAAAGTGGAGAATTTTTTTTTACTTTTTGCAGGATTTCAAGGGCGGCGAGTTTGCAGATAAGATCTGTACATTTTGGTTCAAGATCTACAAAATTTGATTGCAGATATGTATTCCTTGTGAAAAAATAGCCGATTTCAAAAAAAAAATCAGTCAAATCGAAGTCCGGATGAAGGAGATATCGCTGATTTAAAATCAGTGGGGTTGCAGATAATTTTTCAGGGCAGCGAGTTTGCGGCGAAGATCTAGACGTCCTGGTGCAAGATCTACAAGATTTAATTGTAGATCTGGAATATTTGTGAAAAAAACCTAATTTCAAAAAAAAAATCAGTCGAATCGGAGTCTGGATGAGGGAGATATCGCTGATTTAAAATCAGCATTTTTTTCAAAAATTTTGGGTGATGGCGGGAGAGTAGCAGCGCATATCTGAAATTCTAGTGCCTGGATCAGGATTTCTATCACATGGGTAGATGTAGAATGATTGTTCAATTTCTGAAAACATGTCATAATAGGGATTCTGAGCAATATTGACTAAACGGTGACAATTTCAAATTTTCACCAAGTAAGTGAATTTTTTCCAAACCTTCATGGCTTCTAGCAAGGCAATTTTTACAGGGAATGATAATGGTCGTACTATTGAAGAACACATAAATGGATGCAAGAAGTTATTTAGACATAATTGGAAATGGGTGGCAACGGCTAGTTTTAAAGATGAGGCAGCCACATGGTAGGGATTACTTAACCAAAAGAAGTGTCTCAACCTGCCCGATGAAGAATTTGAAAAATTACTTTTAGACAGATGGTCTCATGCCAGAAAACAAGATAAGAAGAAACATGTGGGGCTATTTCCTACTGGTATATCCTTATTGCAGGTTCATGGATGGATTCAGAAGGAGAAAATAATTGTGTCTATAAATCCGAGTTGCAAGCAAAATCTCGTAAATGTCAACTTGGCAAAAAAATTGCAAATTCCAACAAAAAACATTGAAAATACACAAGTTGATGATGAGGATGTTCAAGTGTACAAGGATTTAAAGATTTCTATGGATAAGTATGTGTTGCATATAAGAGAATACAAATAAACCCATAAATAGATAGAAATACTTCTTTATTATCAAACCCTTAAGGTAGGGCAACACCATACATTCACTCCTTAAGGAAGGAGAATACTCCACAAGCCATATGCCTGTTCATACAAGAATACTTCTCTTCATATCTCTCCATGTGGAGTCTCTAGCCTCTATATAGGCCTCATACATACAATACCATGCATCATTACCATGGTTTCCTCATACCATCAACTAATACCATGGGCCCCTTACATTATTATTAACTACTTGTGGTCCCTTACATGACATGGGTTAACCACCTTATTTATTACTATGGCCCATCCCATTATTACATTATTACCTTGGGTACCTCCCTCGGTACTCCATATTACCCCCCTAGGTATATAACAGTTTCCCTTATTTGATACCCCATTGTTGTAAAGCAGCTGGATGTAAACATCGTGTATGAGATTTGCAGAACAATGAACGAGATTTGGAGTAGTGTGGTCGTGTTATACAAATGTGTTGAAGATTAAAATCATGTGCGTTATTTAAAAATTGAACGTTGTTCTGTTGGATAGAACGCTATCTCCTTGGCACTATTTTTGAGCTCAACAAAATTCCGCAGAAACACTTCTAGTTCAGGTGTATACATTCAGTTAAGTGACTGTCTAGTGGACTAATTTTCTGTGTAGCAAAAAAAAAAAAAGGGGGAGTGCATTTTTGGTCATTTGACTGTTTTTCCAAATACATTGTTAATTTGATTGTCTGAATAATGGAGAAAAATCATGGATTATTAGAGTTATTAAGCACTCTAATTTTGTCTACTGATGGAAGTATAGTTAAAGTCAACAAAAACACTCTCAGAGATATTAAACAATATTTACAATATGCACAGGAAAAGATTGATTTTTTGTAGCTTGAATCACAGCTACAGCAAGAAGAGCTACATCAAAATAGACATCATTCTGAACCTGTTTTTGTTCAGAACATTGAGATAACCACCCATCAGCAGCAAGTAAATAATGTTATCGTTCATTCAAATAAAGCAGCAGTTGTACATGCAGATGCAGAAAGTCAGTCTGCACTTCCCAAGCCCATCATCAGACCTTGGGAACAGCGTGTCCACAACAAGCACAGAACTGGTCTTGGATATGACAAGGACTTGTCCTTTCATATTCCTTACTACTCAAAGCCCATTTAGTTTCAGAGTGTTGGATTCATTCATGACAGTTCACCTGCTCCTCATGACAGTTCAACTTCAGCTGTTCTGGACTCTGCCCCTCTTCCACAGCAACAACAACAACAACAACAACATCAAATTGTGAAATGCCAACATTGTGACCGAGTTGGCCATCTAAAAGATCACTGTTTTGATCTTCATCCATGTAATCACTGTCATAAAACTAGCCATTCTTCACACAGATGCTTCGGCAACAAACACCCTGCAAGAACAAAGATTCATCTTGGATGGATCGCTTCTTGGCAATGGGCATCAATAGCCAAGAAGATATTCCAAACACATGTCAGAACTTGTTCCAGAGTATTGAACAGTCTTTCAGTTGAGTTTTCTCCATCTTCTCACCTTGTATCTGACGGGGGGCAAATGATGGTCATCTACAAGCTTCAAAGCCACATCAAGCGAGCCTGAGCCACAACCTACCACACCAGTTTTAGAGTTTTAGCCAGAGACAAAGATGCCCGTGAACATGGCCTTTAGTTGGAAATATGGGACACTTCCTCTAGCAGAAGACTTCAACTTCTTGCCAGTTTTGGAAGAGTTCCGGGAACAAAATGAGAACACTTCCTCTAGCAGAAGACTCCAGCTTCTTGCCAGTTTTGGAAGAGTTCCAGGAATTGCATTAAGCATTCCAGAGTTGTTGGTCATCCTTAAACCATCACAGGTTGAGACTTCCCTTTTTCAGGTTGAAGTTCTCCCTTTTATGCGGGGTGAGACCTCCCTTTATTGGTTGAAGGTTTCCCTCTTCAAAACAATAGGAGCACTTTCTCTAGCAGAAGACTCCAGCTTCTTGCCAGTTTTGGAAGAGTTTCGGGAATTGCACTAAGCATTCCAGTGTTGGTGGTCATCCTTAAACCACCACCCTTTATACCAACATTTCATAGAGCACATTCAGCCTAGTGCTGCCACGCATTTTTGCACATTTTGTATTATAGCTCTCTTCTTGGACTCATACATAACCTTTCGAATTAAGGGGGGGAATGTTGGACACCTAATCCTAATGGGTTAGTGTGGAAGCCGAATAGACAAAAGGAGTCCAAGAGAGCTTGGGATGTGAAACCCAGCGGTCAAACCATGTACTATAAATGTATATCTCTTGTTAATAAAAATGTATTCTTATGTTTTATCCTTCAGATTATGTTGTTGCCCATGTGTGTTTAATAGAGATAAAGTATTCAAATTATTATAATATGTGGAAAGGAATCTTTGTCCAACCACTAGTTTATATTATTTTAATCTTTGAATAAATGTGAACTTAATATTAAATTAATGTGTGTGTGAGAGAGAGAAAAGACGCATAAGATGTAAGATATAAATTTAAAAGATACTCTTACTGGTCAAGTAATTTTTTTATAACAAGTTTTTTTTTAAATATCCTTTCACATGATGTCTATTTTTTGTATTTTACCCATTGTTTAAATATAATGTATTATGACTTCACCTGGGTGGGGGAGCATATCCTTGAGGCTTGTCACAAGGGGCCAAGGATGTCCCTCCTTGAGATTTGAAACCAAATTAAGGGGATAACATTTTATTCTGACAACTACTCCATAGTCCGACTAAACGACGCAAATGAATTTAATAATTAAAAACATATGAATCCCTCAAAGAGTTTGTTTTGCATGTTTTTTATATAAAATTATAAGAGTGGTGTCTTGTTCAAATCTTTTGACTATCAAATTGGTTTTTAGAGTGGTTAAATGAGCTTAGCCAACTTTCTAATTCTTATTAAGAAATATATATAATAATTCATAATTACTCAAAATATTAATTAATTAATTATAAACATATTTTATCTTAAAAAAATTATCTATATAAAAAAAAGTATTTTGAATTATTATAATATGTGGAAAGAAATCTGTGTCCAACAACTTTTCTATATTATTTTAATCTTTGAATAAACTTGAACTTAACATTAAATTAATATTATCATAAAAATATATATTGATTTTACTTTTAAACGGATTTTATTTTTTTAACATTTTATTAATGTTACGTTATATAATTACATTATTATTTTAAATGCAATAAAATTGTTATTGATTTTTATGTCTTTACAATATTAATTTAATCAATTTTATTTTTTCATTTTTTTTTTTGGAATATGGTTTCTAAAATTTTAATGAATGGTAAGAATTTAAAGTCCCTAGAATATTTTAGAATATTCTTAGTAAGATATATAAATTAAAAGGTGAGATTTATCTGCAAATTAGTTATGGTTTTTTTGTTCTTTTAATTAAATTGATCAATTAAAAAATGTTATTTGAACAAGTGGCCTATGAAATTTTAAGGTTTTTTTGGGGGAGTAGTCTAATTTATAAAAGAAATGACATTTTTTAGAACATTTTTGTGGTTAGTTTTAATCAAAATCTGACAGTTAAGATTAAAAACCTGAGTTTAGGTTGCTTAATCTGTAGAATAATCTGGCGGTTAAGATTAAAAACTTGAGTTTAAGTTGTTTAATCTGCAGCATTTGAGTGCCACATGAGTTTTTCAGGTGTTTAATTGATTTATGCATTCAATAATGTATTTTAAACAACAAAAACTGGAAATCACAAACTTGCTTGAGATTGTTTCATCCGAATCAATCCATTTATTCATTCAATAATGTATTTTAAACAACAAAAAATCACAATCCTGCTTGAGATTATTTCATCGGATTCATCAGATTCCATTTGTGCATTCAATAGTGTATTTTAAACAACAAAAAATCACAATCTTGCTTGAGATTGTTTCATCAGATTCACATGAGAAGGTCATTTCGTCTATAAGTTAGACTATGTCATTTTTTGGGCATGTGGTATTGATAAGCCATAATATTGACTCACAATATTGTAACAATGTATATTTACAGATTAAGAATATCCATGGTTAAGTGGTGTTAGATCCCCATGCTTTTTTAAATGTATATATTTTTAATTTCTATATAAATTATTTTTAAAATTAATAATAATAATAGGCGTGGTCTAACTTATATATGGAATAGATTTTTTCACCAGATTCACATGAGAACGTCATTTCGTCTATAAGTTAGACTATGTCATTTTTTGGGCATGTGGTATTGATAAGCCATAATATTGACTCACAATATTGTAACAATGTATATTTACAGATTAAGAATATCCATGGTTAAGTGGTGTTAGATCCCCATGCTTTTTTAAATGTACATATTTTTAATTTCTATATAAATTATTTTTAAAATTAATAATAATAATAGGCGTGGTCTAACTTACATATGGAATAGATTTTTTCACCGCCAATCGAACGCAACAATTTCCAGAAAGAACGTGATTTTTTGTTGTTTAAAATGCATTTTTGAATGCATAAATGGATACAACATCTTGAAGAAACCCTAGATTAAAAATCTTTGCCGGATTTTGGTTAAAATTAATAAGAAAAAATGTAGTCAAAGGGTCATTTCGTCTATACCTTAGATTACACCATAATAATAAACTTATATTTGATTAGTTTTATGATTTTTTAATTTTAATAATGTGAGATGTATTGTGAGGTAAGTGCTTTAATACATATTAGTAGAAGAAGAAATAAATTATTTTAACGTCCACTTAATTTAAAGTATTTACTGTCCATTTAATTTACGAGTAGTCTTTAAGTGCCACTTTTTTTAAAAGTTTTCCAATTTATTTTTTTTATCTAATCTATTTGTTGAAATCGCAAGTTTCACTGATGAACTCTTCATAATTGAAAGTGCCCCAGGGTTTTTGAGGTTGTTGAATCCATATATGCAGTAGTCTAAACAACAAAAAACAATATTTTGCCACAAATATTTTCAAGGATTCCATCTAAAAATCCATCGAAAACACCAAAAAGTTTACGAGTAGTCTTTAAGTGCCACTTTTTTTAAAAGTTTTCCAATTTATTTTTTTTATCTAATCTATTTGTTGAAATCGCAAGTTTCACTGATGAACTCTTCATAATTGAAAGTGCCCCAGGGTTTTTGAGGTTGTTGAATCCATATATGCAGTAGTCTAAACAACAAAAAACAATATTTTGCCACAAATATTTTCAAGGATTCCATCTAAAAATCCATCGAAAACACCAAAAAGTTTACGAGTAGTCTTTAAGTGCCACTTTTTTTAAAAGTTTTCCAATTTATTTTTTTTATCTAATCTATTTGTTGAAATCGCAAGTTTCACTGATGAACTCTTCATAATTGAAAGTGCCCCAGGGTTTTTGAGGTTGTTGAATCCATATATGCAGTAGTCTAAACAACAAAAAACAATATTTTGCCACAAATATTTTCAAGGATTCCATCTAAAAATCCATCGAAAACACCAAAAAGTCGCACTTAAAGACTACTCTTTTATTTTATATACCTGCTCTAGTTTTAAACAATTTATAATGAGATGGAAAAAATTAAGAAAAAAAATATAAATTATTTTATTTTAGACAATAATTATTCTTATTTATCAAGAGTCAAAGTGGATTGAGAATGGCTAAAAACAAAGTTACTGTCATAATGGTGATTCTCACTTAGGAAGACTTGAAGTAGTTTGAGGGGTATAGAACATTCAACAACATAAAATTTGGTTGTAGTCTATCTCTTATATGTTTTGGAGGGTTTTCCAACAAGGATTTGTGGAAATCACAAGTTTGAGTTGTGGACTCTCCAAAATCCGAGTGCCTCAAGTTTGAGTTGTGAACTCTCCACAATCTAAGTGTCCCAAGGGGTTTTTTAGGGGGTTGAATGGATATATGTACTCAAAAACTCATTTTAAACAACACAAATCAAGATTGAACCAAACAAAAATCTTCAAATTCAACTAAAAACTCCAAAATATTTGATAATTAAACAATATTTAAAATTAATAAATCCAAACAAATTTTAATTAATAAAAAATAAATAGTTTATTAAATTTCAAAAAATAAATAATTAATAAAATAATTATAATCATTTTGTGAACGATGAAGTTTTTGTCCAAATTTTTCAATCGTCGTGGATCTTTGTGAAAAAGGGGAGATTGTACACCTATAAAAAAAAAATGATATCTACCAATCAACTTTATATTCGCACGAGGAGTTACTAGTAAATTCTTTTAAACATCAATAAATACAAATTAAAAAATTAATTAATTAAAATTAAAAACTTCTCTTTTTTCTTTTAAGGAAAAATAATTATGTTTATTTTGGTAAATTAAATATTGAAATTATTATTATTATAGAAAGAAGGAAAGAAATTACTTTAAGGTTTACAAGGCTAAAGATAGCCTATGGGATAAATTGCTTCTTCATCTGCTTGATATATTCGGCCTTTTTTCTGTGAAGTAACAAAATAAATGCATAACTTTCCAAGTTGTCTTTGAAGGCTTCACATTCTAAATTGAAATGTTTTTCTGTTTCCACTTTTTCGAAAGAACAAAAAATGCATACTCTTTCCTCCCACACTTCTTTTAGCATTTTCTAGTGCCTTGTTTCACAAAGTAGTTGATGAGAATTAGTCCTTAAGTGAGCAATAGTTTTGGCTCTCCAAGAGATATTGACCTCTATGTATGCTTTTGTTTGATGACTATGGGTGGAATTAAACACTTCAATATAGTACTTTTTCTTTCTTCCTGATCTTTATCCCAAATACGCTTTATATTTTATTAATCTTATTTTGCATTGCACATTTTATTAGTGCCATGTTGTATAACGCACTTTAAAGTATTAAAGTGCAATAAAATCCTTGAGACTTTATATACTCTTCATTCTTCCTTCGTCATAGGTTTTAAAACACTAGTTATTTTTCATATGCTTTACAATTTCCAAAACATTTTGACTTGAGTTTTACACAATTTACAATTTTTGGGGAAAACATTTAGTTTATTTTACGTAATTGTTTTCATTTATGAAGAGACAAAATGGATTGAGGGAAATACAATTTATTATTCAAAGTCATTGTTTTTCTTATAAAGAGGATGGAGAATATTTATTTGTATTTAATAGATTGATGACTTTTGAGGTGTAAACATGGCCTTACTTTTTTCGGCAAGTGCATGATGCTTCCATGTTTTAGGTACTAGGATCATTCGAGCCTGTAAAAATTTGATAGAAATTGTAATTACTTAAGAATTCGAACTGAAATCAAAAGACACAAATTCTACTTTACTAATCTGCGGAATGTAAATCATAATTTAGAACAACATGCATTGACACGCAACAAGCAAAACCACAAGTACACAATGATTTCTAGGGGAACCCAATTGGGAAAAACCCCTCAAACCTCTTTGCATTAATCAGTTGAATAGAGAAACTATTACAATTTCTTGCTCCAGCTCTAAGCACAATCTGCAAAGGTAAAACTATTCTCCCTACTTAATGAGATCCTCTAGCCAACACTTAGCCAATTTCTACCTCCTCCAGCCTCCTTTTTCCTTGTGTAAATCTGAACTAATTCGAGCTCCTAAACAATGGGAAAGGTTCTTATTTCTTTTTGTAATTCCCGAGGATTGATCAACTGCCTACATGCAACAATTGTACACTCAATTACTATGCAACTCATGTTCCACTGGCCTTGTCTCCTCCACTTCAGTTGAGCAATTCGAATTACATGCATGCATGAGCTATTTTGGGTTGATTGATCAGTTAACTGACAGATCATTGAGTTAGACTATTGTCCCACTGCACAACTGAACTTCAATTAAATCTATCAATAGTTAGAGGTAAGTTAACTGAATACAACTAAAAATAATTGAACTAGATTATCAACACATGCATAACTAAACTCTAAGCCCACTAACTCGAATTTACTGAGTTAACTAAGTGACAAGAGTCATGTCGTACTAGTTAACTACCTCCAAGTTGTCATGCTGATGTGGAAATTCGATTTACTCAATTTGATTAAGGTAAAGTCAAATTGAGCCTTTCTTGCTACACTTTCTAATAGGGCCTTCCCAAATTAAATGCTTGCATCAAAGGTTTGGTGTTTTCATATGCTCTTAGCAAGATCATTTCTTTTGTCTACTTGGATATGGCGAGCTCCTCCCATGCCGGATTGGTTGCAAGAAGTGAACTGGCTGACAGACGATTTATGCTCATTTATGAGCTCATCATACGACATTGCCTTGGGATGGTGAAGCTCGTGTTCAACCGTGACACTTGGACTTTGTCGTGCAAGTTTCATGGCTTTTACTTCATTCATTGTATCAGCTACCTCATATTTGTAGTTCGTTATATAGGCCTTAAGCTCCTCGCACGGTGGTGGAATTTTGGTCGCCTGGTCATGCAGGTCGTGACAGTTTGTCGTCTCCAGGCCTCTTTGACTCATTTCAAAAGGTGGCTAAAATTTATGGTCATCACAGTGTTTGAAGGTATTATATGCTCTTCATCAATGTTTACCCATTTGTTGGGGCGGTTCTTCAGGGGAGTCCTCTTCAAGGCACTAACGCCTTTTTGGGTGGGAATCAATGACAAATTTCTTTGACACTGCCCCTGTTGAGGTCAGAAATGAAATATTAAACTTGGAAGCTAAGGAATTTGGTGATTTCAAGTATTTCTCTAATTCAGAGATCAGTGGAAGCAGTGTTAAATGGGTGTTGGATCCAGGAAAGTTTCAGAGAAGAAGAATTCATTTCCTTCACTCCATCACTCACCATCGTCAAATGGACACTTTGCTTAACATGGTTATCAGTGATAAGCAAGTTGATACTTACAAACTCTTTGCTGGATAATAGGATATCATGCGCATACAATGAGACATCATATATAACCTTGATGATATAGTGGTACAGTTGAGCCAAGTGGGACGTTTTATAGTGTCTGACTCAAACATTGATTCAAATGACCATGATGAACAAGCAACAATTATCAATGCTACTCCTCTTAATACTATTCATCCAAATTCTAATATGCCTTTGAACAATTCCCATGCAAACGTCTCCCCACGCTCACTAGTTATCATTCTCGACTAAAACAAACATCAAGCTAGCAGCCTAAGTCTTCGAGGTCCAAGCAACATACATGCTACAATTTTTATTTAAATCTTATTACACTATATGGCTTTAGGTAGTTTACAGTCGATGTTAATACTTGTATGGTTGTTAAGTCTACAATCAATAGCATTCTCGATATGTTGTTTCTTTTTGTAATCATCGTCAAGGGGGTCCTATTTTTAGTAGTTGATATGGTGGAGCCACCTTTGGTTACGTTTTGTTAAAAGCATGTCTATTGTGCTCTACTCTATGGACTTGGTATGGAAAACTCATTTTCTTTTGGGTATGTTGAAGTTTTGAAAGATTTCTACTGTAATATATTACGTAATATTTTTAGTTATCAGTATAAATTTTTAGACATATTTATAAAAAATAAGATAGAAAACATTTCACAACATAAATATATTTCAATTAATTAAAAAAAGTTAAACTAAATAAATGTCTTTTTTTGTGTAAATCAGCTTGTTATATTAGATGAAAATACATAGTATACAAAAAACTGCCAGAGCAGTAACAGACCTCCTTCTACTTATCGCTGGCCATATCTATAACCATGAACCCCAGAGCGTACCACGCAGGGTAGCAGAGGAATGGGGATCATACAAAAGAACCATAACATCAATTCGATTACATGCAGGTTAAAGGGCAGAAGAAGAGAAGCCCCTTCCAAAAACCTACCAAAAAACCTTAGACACGAGCAACAAGAAAAAACCGCCAGAAAGCATTCAAAACAGATTGCAGAGATTCAGTAGGTGTCCAGGACGATATAGTTCTTGGAGTTATCCTGCGCTGTTGACGCCTTGGCCTGGCTTGCCTGAGAAGGTGAGGGAAGAGCACTTGGGTGAGTGCTTTTGAACCCCTCCGAAGTTTCCCCTGCAATTCGGGCATCCTGATTGATGGTGTGCCTCAAAAGACTGATCAGTACAGAGAGTTTTTTCGAGACCGTATCAAGTTGTTTTTCAAGGCTGCTTATTTTGAAATCCAACCCTTCCAGAATGGCCGTGTGTTCCTCATTATTAACCGCAATTGTTTGCCGGGCTTGCCGCACCTGGTTGGCATAGTCCCCTTGCATGCTGATGGCTTTGGCCAGCATTGTCTTCATTCTCCACATTTCTGTTTGGGTTCTCACAAATTGCGTAGCCCGCGTTGTGACCGTGCCAGGGTCTTGCACCCAGTCCACGTCCTTTCTCACCTCCTACGGTTCCAGACTCTTTTCTTCTTCGCTCACGATGGCCTCTAACTCTTCAATCTTCCGCTTCTCCTTTTGGGAGGTGCGGGTCTCATATACAGCTCTAGCCCTTTTCAATTCTCTGTTTGCCGAGGCATTCCTGTTTCCCCCACTCGCCATAGTGCCTCCTGCACCTAACTGAACGCTATGCACTTTGAGGATTTGGGAACCGATAGTTCGCTTTTCGTTTGAAGAACTGGTGACCTTTCTGATGCCTGGGTTGACCTTTAAATAGATGTAGCTGCTAGAAGAACCGTAAACAATTCACCCTCTATCCGGTTGCTTGCTTGTTCGATTGTCATGATTACTTGTTATTGGGTTGTAATTCCATTGATGATCCTGCGCATTGCCTTTGCGATCACCGTTCCTGATCATTTCCGTATTTCTCCAGGTGTCCCATCGCTCGAAATGGCAACGACGGCGATCTCCTTTCGTGATCATAGTTACATTGAGTTTCGCCTTCACCTGCTTGAGCATTGAATGCTCCTGTCCAGTTTGTCCTTCATGCTCCTGCAGTCCTTTACTACCCTTCTCAGCATACACGATTATCATTATCATTTTGTTCTGCTCTCGACAAACCTCGCCCGCCCGAACCTACCTTTCACTCATTAAATCCTGTCTCGAGAGCATGGTGCATTTCTTTTTTAAATCCGGGCAGCTGACGTCCTGCCAAGAACTGTCCCAAATCTTGGTGGGGTTCTCTATGCCGACGTTTTCCAAGTGGTCTGCTACAGTGTTGGCCTTGCGACGTACCACCTGAAAGACTAAACCTTTCAGCCACCCCAAGTGTTCTGCTATGCTCTCTGTTACTTTTGCTAATCGCCAGTGTTGCGTTACCTTACTCGCCTTTGCTCCAGCATACATTCTTTTGGCTGTTGTGATAGCAAGCTGAGAATCCCCTTCAATTACTGCAGCTCCTGCTTGTAGGCTTCACAAAATTCTGAGACCCTGCTCCATTGCTATGAATTCCATTTCATTGTTCGTCCCTTCTCCTAAGGCTCTGCTGTAGATATGTATAATTTCCCCGTCGCTGTTCCTTATAACACCTCCAACACTAGCGAGACTGGGGTTGCCTCTCGATGCCCCATCGAAGTTCAGCTTGAGGAAGCCGGTTGGAGGTCGCTTCCAGATGCTTGGTGTGGTTCTGAGCTCCTGTTGATGACTTACAGCCACAATTTCTGCTTCCCTGTCCAGGTCAAAGGTTTTCAAAATTCGTAAGTCACCGCCCGTAGCTTTATCGTTTTGATCTGTTTTGCATTTAACCATAACCAGCTGTTTTATGTTTTGCTTGATAGTCTCGAAAGAATGGGTAATGTTCCTAGTTTCGTCACGAAATACCCTTCTATTTCTTTCTTTCCATAAGGTCCAGGTGATGAACCCTGGTATTATCTTCCAAATTGTGTTTACTCTTTGATTGCCAGAAAAATTACCTCTTCATTTCTCGATGGTCTCCTGGATCGAATCTCTGGTTCTGTCCGTCTGCTGCATGACGTTTCCCACCCAATTCCATAGAGTATTTGTTGAGTCACATGTATTGAAGAGATGGTTCATGGTCTCCTCTTCCCTATTGCACAGAGGGCACCTTGAAGGGCCGTTGAAACCTTTCTTCCGGAGATTTTCCCAAGTTAGCGTCTTCCTTTGCATTAGCAGCCAAAGGAAGGTTCTAATTTTTGGCCAGAGTTGGGAATCCCAAACCTTGCTGCTCCAAGCTACCTTTTCCAGCTGCTCTACCTCTTCGATGCATATTCGAGCCTCTTTGAGCGTGAAGTTACCCCCACCTTGTTTCCCCCATCTGAGCTGATCGCTGTCCCCTGCCTTCCTAATTTTTCTTTTATCTAACATATTGTGCAGGTTGCTGGCATTGTTATTCCCTTCCCCGATGTTCTCTATTTCACTTATTGCCCAGCTCCTCCAATCTGGATCTTTGTTATCCGGCGACCAGTAGTGGTGAACCGTTAGCCTCCCCTGTTCTTGCAAATTTCTTTGTAATTCTGCAAACTCTGGTCTTTCTAATTTTGGAAGTTGTTTCCAAGCATCCTCCCAAAAGAAGGTCGTTTCTCCATTGCGTATTTCCCAAAAGCTATTTTCCTGTATAATATCCTAATTTCTCCTTGCTAGGTTCCAAATTGGGGAACCCTCTAGACTCTCTTGCATTCTTATTAATTCCTGGATACTTTGCGATGGAGCATATTTTGCCTTCCAATGTCGAGCCAATTGTAAATTAGGTTCTTTCAGCCATTTCCACCATAGTTTGGCCCCACAGGCTCTGTTGATAGTGAAGGGATCTAGAAGGTTTAGCCCGCCTAAGTGCTTGGGTTTGCATAATTTATTCCATGCAACTAGAGACCATTTCCTTTTCTCTGCATTTCATGTCCATAGGAACGTTCTCTGAATAGATCTTATTTGTTGAAGGACTCCTTGGGGTGCTGGGATGATGGAAAGCATATATTGCGGGATAGCTTGTAGAACCGCTTTGGTAAGCACTAGCCTTCTAGCAAAATTGAGGGCCATGTGAGTCCAATGCTGTCATCTTTTCTCTAGGTTAGCTAAGATCTTTTCCCAATGAGATTTTTGCCACGGTTTATCTGTTAGAGGAGCTCCTAGGTACCTTGAAGGCAGATTGCCTCTTCGGAAGCCTAGAATGCGCGAGAGATTCCTCTAAACAACTACATTTGTATTAAAGAAGAATATAGTTGATTTGGAAAGGTTTATATCCATACCTGAGGCCTCGCTGAACAGATTTAGGATCGTTTTATAACCTTGTGCCTCTTTGACAGTTAGAGATCCATCGAGCATAGTATCGTCAACAAACTGTTGATGAGTGGTGGCTGGAATGGAGGGCAGGGGTTGCAGTCCAGTGATCTTTCCTTCCTCCTTAGCTTTCTGAATAAGCCTGCTTAAGCCTTCCATTAAAATCACAAAAAGGAAAGGGGACAGGGGGTCTCCTTGTCTAAGACCTCGAGAGGGGGCAAATTGGTTGGCAGGGGCCTCGTTGACCAGTATGGAGAATCTGGTCGATTTGATTAGGGCTAGAATCCATTTGATCCATTGATTGGCAAATCCGAAGGCTGTCAAGATAGCTTCCAGGTAGTTCCAGTTTACTTTGTCATATGCCTTCGATAAGTCAAGTTGCATCATCATGCTTACCACTTTCCTGGATTGCAGAGTGTGAACCATCTCCTGTGCCAACAGGATGTTGTCCAAAATTTGTCTTCCTTCAACATAGCCAGATTGTTCCTCTGAAATGAGGCCTGGAAGAATGGGCTTCAATTTATTTGCTATGACCTTAGATATGATCTTATACAGAACGTTACATAAAGAAATGGGTTGAAATTATGCAGGGGTAGTGGCTTCCTCTTCTTTGGGGATTAGAGTTAGGAAAGTAGAGTTTAGAGATTTTAGAATCGAAGCCGAACGACGAGAGTCCTCCACCACCTCCCAGACCTCCATCTTAACAATCTCCCAGCATGCCTTGTAAAAATTGATGGTGAAGCCATCAGGACTAGGCGCTTTGTCATTAGGCATATCCTTTACCGCTTCCTCCACTTCTTCTAATGAGATTTCTCTGGTCAACGCTAGGTTTTGCTCATTAGAAATAGACTTGGGAATTGATTTGATGAGGTCCTCAATGGCTTTAGTTCTGTCTATCTCTGGTTCCTGAGCGATATTGTTGAAATGCTCAGTAAGCAGGGTAGAAATTCCTTGGTGATTCTCAATGAGATCCTCTTGTTCATTTTTGAGACTGAGGATCTTGTTAACCCCTCTATAATCCAGTGCCGATCTGTGAAAGAACTTGGTATTATGTTCTCCTTCCTTGAGCCATTGTATCCTAGATTTTTGTCTCCAAAGTATTTTTTCCTGTTGGCACCTATCTTGCCATTGTTGCATTAAAAGTTTTTCTCGGTCTGCCATATCTGGGTTACTGTCCCCCATAATCCAATCGTTGTGTATCTTCTCTAGTTGCTCTTCTATCTTGGCTTTCTCCTTAAATATGTTTCCAAAGACTTTTGTATTCCATTCTTTGATTTTATTTTTAATGTGTTTTAATTTGCCCTGCAGTTTGTACATTTTGGTGCCTTTGATTTCCACTAGTTCTTGCCACCACTTCTCGACAAGCTGGATGAAGTTCGGGTGTTCCAGCCAAAATTTCTCAAACCTGAAGGGTTTGTTTCTAGGCGTGCCTTGTATCATAGCCATCAATGATATAGGCCAGTGATCTGATCCTCCACATGGAAGAATATCAAACTCTACTATTACACCCTCCAGCAGTAGACTTTCAGAAACAAGAAATCTGTCAAGACGGGAGGCGATTTGCCTTTCCCCTCCCCTTCTGTTGTTCCAAGTGTAAGCCCCTTGGGCTGAATATCGACTAATTTCGTTGACACTATGAACTCTATGAAAGCTTCAGAATCCTTGTTTAGCTTCTTGATTCCTCCCTTTTTTTCCGAAAGTGAGGTTATCATATTGAAGTCCCCTCCTATGATAACCTTCGCTATGGGATACCTAAGCTTCAGATTCATTAGCGAACTTAGTAACCTGAGTTTCTCTTCTAACCTTTGAGGCCCGTAGACATTAATGCATAAGTAGATGTCTGAGTTGCCTATTATCTGAAATTCTAAGGCTAAGAAGTGTCTGGATGCCTCCGAGGAGAGGATTTTGATAACATGAGGATTCCACCAAGTTACTAAACCTCCCTCCCACCCATGACTGTCTATTTCCATGTATTCCATTCTTCTACCTAGCTTCCTGTTTACATTTTGAATAATGTTGCTTGCACATTTAGTTTCTTGCACAAAAATAATATCCGGCTTTTCCTTTTGGACTTTCCTTTTTAACAATCTTTGTTTTGTTTGGCCATTGAGCCCTCTAACATTCCAAGAGATGACTTTCATTTTAATACATTAAGATTTAAGATCCAAAAGAGAAGGCGTCAAGAGCTTTCATCTTACCAGAGTTTATGAGCATATATCCCACTTCCTGAAGTACTTCACTGTTTGATTTGCGTCCTCTTTTCTTCTTCTGATTGGAGCCAGAGGTTGTTTGAAGTACACTCTTTGTTCGAGGTCCTCTTCCTTTTGCTACGCCCAGTTTTCTATGATGCATTTCCATTTCGGCCTTTTGCTTGGCTATGAGTATTGCATTGATTTTCTGGATTTCCTCCTCCAAAATACTTTCCATCCCCTTCTTTCTCCAATCTTCCACCATGTCTGGTAGATTGACTCCTTCCAGCCCTAGAACCTCCTGGAGTTCCATTTCCTCACTACCTATATCACTTGTGAACATTTCTGAGTCCTCATCTGCTCCTTCTGTGCCTTCTTGATTATTTTTAGTGCTGTTTGGATTATCTTCCTCCATACCTTTGGTTGTTGCTTCAGTCACTGCTTTGTTTGATCCACTGTTCTTGTCCTCCTTATTCTGGTCCTCTAAGTCCTTTTCAGTTCCTAGTACTTCAAAAGCATTACTTGTGTTAGCTTGTGTTTCGCTTATTTTGTTTGGTCGCCTCCTGTTTGCTCTCTGTCTTGCTCTTGGTCGAGTGAAAGTATCTTTAAACTTTCCTTCCTATTCCTCCGTGTGTGTTTCCGTTGTTCTGTTTAAAGGACATTCCTTAATTAAGTGTCCGTGCTCATGACACTTTCTGCAACGAAATGGAATTTTCTCATAGTCAATCGCTTGAAAATAGTTATCATCTCTGTATTCCAGCCGCAGACCTTCATGCAATGCTCCTGAAACGTCCATTTCCACACAGATCTGAGCGCATGAAGTGTATCTTCTCTGCAATGTGGCCTCTGAAGCTTTGATAAATGTCCCTAACTTGTCACCTATTTGTTTAAGAGCGGCAAAACTCCAATAGTCTATTGGGAGCGCGAAGAGGTGGATCCAGACTGGGACCTGCATAAAGGTTTCCTTCTCTGGCACAAAATTGGGTTTCTATGGTTTCATGTAGAGGCCCGCTGAAGCGAAGAAGTAGGGGCCTCCATCAAAGACTCTGTACAAATCTTCTAGATTGGAGAACACAACTGTGAATAAACCTTTTGCTCCCAGGTGCAGACTGACATCTCCTTTGGGTTTCCAATGTTGTTTTATCCATTGACATAATGCTCTTTCCGTTGGCCACAGTCCCATAAACCTGCAGATCACTGCATGCTCAGTCATGTGGTGTTTGTAGGCTTGTATTTCGGGGTATGTTAGCACCACTCTTAGGACTTCTGCCACTTTTGGTTTGCATGGACCCTGAGTGGGTTTGTCAGTGAGATTCTCTTGAGTGTTCTTTCATGCCTTATTTTCTTCCTCTGGAGCTGTGTACTCAGGGTTTTCTTGCTCCTTTTCTTGGTTATTCTCTTGTGCAGGGTTTGCTTGTGTCTCCTTTGCTTTGCTATTACCATTGACTCTTCGGTTACTCTCTTTCCCTTTCAGCTTATGGGCAGACTGCTCTGCCTTTTCCCTGTTTTCATTTCTGCTCTTGTTGGTCCCTTCCTCTGGCTTTGACCTATCAAGCCCTACTATATGCACCCCTTCCTGAGTTGGCTGTTTATTCATGATTATCTATTTGTATGTGGGGGTCCCTATGGACCCCTCGTTTACCATTTGTCGGGTCAAGATCTGTCCCCTCCTAAACAGTTCTGCAACCCTGACCCTGTTTCTGTCCAGCTTCAAACCCTAGATATGAAAACCCGTGACATGTTCCTTCCTTAGCTCTTCGCTCTCTGACTTTCACTATACTTTCCACTTAAACTAAATAAATGTCATCTCTATTGTCAATAATAAATAAATAAATTAAAATAATAATTATAACCCTTATTCAAAATACAAAATAAAATAATAATAATAATTGTTTTTTTTAAAGTTATAATAGGTTATGAATTAAAATAATATTTATAGTATTAAAAAATAAAATAAAATAATAATAATTTTTTAAGGTTATAGTAAGGCATGTATATGGTATATGATTAACCTAGTTTTCAATTTGTAGGAAAGGGATGGTCGTGGTTTGACTTGTGTGATAAAGTTCGAAAAGCATTGGTATGGAAGGAATAGTTGTATTTTTAATTAGGAAAGTATTTTCTGGTCATTGTAGTGGTTGAAAGGTTTGTTTTCTAGTGAAAAGATGATATATTTTGTTTTTTAATAATAATGCATATTGTATTAGTTTACAGTGGTTGAAAAGTGGTTGAAAGGTTTGTTTTCTAGCGAGAGGTGATTTATGCTCATCATGTGACATTGCTTTGGGATGGTGAAGCTTGTGTTAAATTGTGACACTTGGACTTTGTCATGTAAGTTCCATGGTTTTTATTTCATTATCGTATCAACTACTTCATATTTGTAGTTCGTTATATAGGTCTTAAACTCTTCTAATGGTGGTGGAATTTCGATTGCCTCGTCGTCCAGGTCGTGATAGCTCGTTGTCTCCAGGGTTCTTTGACTCATTTCAAAAAGGGGGCTAAACTTTATGGTTATCATAGTGTTTGAAGTTATTATATGCTCTTCATCAATGTTTAACTGTTTGTTGGGTGGTTCTTCAGGGGTGTCTTTTTTAAGGCATAAACGTTTTTTTGGGAGGGTATTAATGGTAAATTTTTTTGACGTTGTCTCTTTTGAGGTTGGGCAAGTTTGTTATAAGGCTTTTTTTGTATGTAGATGACCTTATTCTAGTTGCTAAATCGGCTTTTGGTTTATAAGAGCACTTACTATCCCTTAAGCATTTTTGTAGAAGTGTGGAGATGCAAGTTATTATCAATGAAACGAAAGTAGTGGTTTTCTCTAAGAAAAGAAAACATAACCAACATAAGTTCTATTTTGAAGGCAACATTCTGGAAGAAGCTGCGGATTACAAATAACTTGGAATTTACTTCAACAAAAATCTAAGCTAGAATGGTTGTAGAAAGAAAAGAACTTTGGGGGGTTGGAAAGCATTTTATGCTTTTCAAAATAGGTGTAGGGAGGCAGAGACTAGAGTTATGGGACTGGAAAACCACTCAAACTCTTTTTAGGCTTCTAGTGATTCCGGTGATTCTCTATGGTTGTGAATTATGGGCCAGCAGTACATCTGACATGCAGTGGAGACAAATTGAGAAAATTCAGAAGTGTTTGATTACAAACAAATTCAAGATTAAAAGTGCAGTTCCTTATGCTATATTGTTAAGTGAAACATTGACTGCTCCTATTGAAGCAATTGCTATGGTGCGAGTCAACAAATGGAAGAGGGTAGATGGCCTAAGGTTGTCTTTAATGATAGATTGTGCAAGAGGGAAAAAAACTTGGATGCAACAAAATAGCAAATGGTTTAGTAAATGGGGTATTTGTTTGAACGCGTGTCCCATAAACAGTGAATAGGTAAAAAAATTTGTTATGAAAAAGTTCCACAAGCATACTTGGGATAATGAGCTAGGAAGAAATAAAATGTATTACATTGAAGTGTTTAATCCCACTCATAGTCATCAACCAAAAGCATACATAGAGGCCAATATCTATTGGAGAGCTAAAATTCTTATTGCTCAGTTAAGGACTAATTCTCATCAACTCCGTTGTGAAACAGGGCGTTAGAAAAGGCCAAAAGAAGTGTGGGAGGAAAGAGTGCATTTTTTGTTCTTCCAGAAAAGTGGAAACAGAAAAATATTTCACTTTAGAATGTGAGGCATTCAAAGACAACAGGAAAAGTTATGAAGATATGCTGGCAGTTAGCTCTTGGGATAATCTATTTAGCGAGGGGTTTTTTCGAGAAGTTGAGAACATTTATTTTGAAGCTTCACAGAAAAAGGGTCGAATACATCAAGCAAATGAAGTAGTAATCTGCCCCACAGGCTAACTTTAGCCTCGTGAATGTTAAAATAATTTATTTCTTTCTTTCCTTCCTTTATGGGGTTAAGTTGGGCAAACATTATTCATCCCAACTAATCCGAGTGCTACATTTTTGTCGCCCTCCCTCCCAATGTTGACACGTGGAATCGATGTTAAGAATTACGATGAAAATGGGTTTAGCTATGGACATCGCAGTGGACTTGTGACTCCCTGCGACGAATTCCTATTCAAGCACATTCTACGACTCTTCATCTGAAACAGCCTTACCACCATGAGGCATCTCCGACTTAGAGGCAATGAAGAGCAATTTCTACTCGTAGGTGAATGGAATATTGTTCGCTGACGGATCGATAGTTCTTCTTCATCCATTTGCACTAAAATCCATTGCCTGATACAACTCCCAGGTGTGCAAAATTAAGAGATCAACGATGGTAACCGTTGAGCTATAAGTAATTGATTTCTATATTTCTCCTGATATATCCATTCTCATGTATAGCAAATTATAATTGGGAGGAGAGACAAATTCTCCTATGTAGTGAATTATACAGGGGAGGAAAGACGAACATTCAACTAGAAAAACATGCACTTGTTGCAGGCACTGCAATGGTAGCTTGCAGGAACCTTGATCAAAGACATAAATGGTTTTCAGTTGTTCGACTATAACTAATTCATTTTTCTATTGCTCTTGGTATATGCATTATACTCTATAGATAATGGCAGATAACAGGACATTCAATTGGGAAAACCTTCACTTGTTGCAGACCCTGCAATGATAACTCGCGGGAAATTTGTGCACAGACATGTTGGGGGTTCAATTGTTCGCCTACAAAACACTATAGTAGTTCATCGTGACTGCAAACACAAGTTGTATCAAATCTCAGTGAATGCAAAGGTACCACTAATTTGCGTCCCTACTCCCAAGGTTAGGTTGTAGGTAACAAATACTCTTCAAACTAGTAATATTAGCTTTTGCAAACCAGATGACTCCTTTGAAGACTTTGAGCTAGAAACTTGAGTTGTGGATTTTTGAAGAGAATAGAATATATGCACAATTGCTTTCTTTTAAATGCTTTCTTAATTTAAAATATATAATAGTGTAAATAGAATATTTCTCTATTTTCTTTGTGATTGTGTGGTGTGTAGTAGAAACAATACCATTGCATCTAGGTACCCAACTTCTCAATCGATATGAGAGTGTTGTTTTAGATTTTTATTGTTTGGTGTATGCATTTTTACAAAAGCTTTACAACTTTTAAAGTATCTTTCTTAATCACAAAGCAGGATGCATCTTTTTTACAAAGGGCCATGAAAATTTAGAATCACAGAGAGTCATGTGAATTTGCATTCACAAACACTTTCATGTTGGCTGACAGTCAATCAACACAAATTTTGGTGGTAAAATTGAATATAAATAATAATATTAGATCGAAATTAAATAGTTAATATGATTGTTTTGATAAAAAATACAAATACTCATTCAATTCATATATTTTTTTAGATTGAGAGGAGATGGTGAAATATTTAGAGTGAAATGTTTTTATATTTTATATTTTATTTTAAGAGGCTTTGGGCATTGATAGAGAGATAAGGGTTTTTCATCTTCAACCCCCTTGGTGTCACAAATGTGATACATTATTTCATCTCAACAGATTTTATCCCTTGGGGATTGAGAAAGATATATAGGAGGTTAATAGGGAAATGCTATTTTTCTTCTTTACACTAGTCAACACAAAGAGATACATTTGATTTTTAATGTTAGGGTTGATCACCACAAAATTTCTTAATAATGTTATTACTAAAATTTCTTGTTAAGCTTTATTTTTAATACCAAGTTTATTTTGTAAAATGATATCTTCCTTTATTCTCCAATGGTCTATCCAAGATTTATAGTCCTTGTGCATCTTGCATTTGAGTTGAATGTGGTTTTGGCTATAGTTTGAAGCGATTTTAGGAAGCCCCTTATCTTCCATTTTGTTTAATCTATTCTTATAATGAAATTCTTGGCCATAATGATGCTCTCAATTGAGAAATGATTACTTTTAATAAGTATGATAGGATACCATGTTTTTCCTTGAATATTGATATTATATGTTACAAATTGTTTTCGATATGTTTTGTCTTTATCCATGACACTTTGGAGATATTGCATCACTAAACCACAAATCGATATCAAATAATAGGAGCAACAAGAATCTCAAAGAGCATTTTTTACTTTATCCCATATTCAAATAATCATTTATCTACAATGGTTTTCAAGTCCCCAACAAGGTTTCCACCCTCTATTAGTCCTTTTATCAGTGGTATAATTCCAGTTGAGCTTGTGATTGTTATAAATTCATAGACATTTGCAAGAAGACATTTCCTCCAAGTTATTGTTGCATATACAAAAATATCATGTGTGATATTTTGCACTTAATTATCATGACTTTAGCTCTATCATTATTAACAATAATACCCATATTTGAATAGAATTCTTGGAGGATTCTTAATACCTTCCAAGGATAATATGAAATATTTTCCAAAAGGACTATCATTAGCATAAAGAATAAAAATAATGACTAAACTAAAGAGGGTTGGACCAACATAACCCCCTTCCTCCAAATGGGTATGGGTTAAGGGACTCCCTTGCTTGACTCTAATATTGTAGTTAGTTTTTCCAACCAGTAGTCAACAATCTTAAACCTAAAGATAACTATTTGGTACAATCTTGTCATAATAGCTCACAGGGTAAAATGAACCTTCATCTCTTCCAACATCCTCCAAAGGTTTACCTTTGGGATGGTGTCAAAATATTTTCTAAGGTCAACAAAATAACACAAGAAATTGGTTTTATTGACGTGACACTCCTTTGCAATGATCCTAAGTGTAATAAGCTAGTCCACAGTTGAATCAATGTTGAGCATCACGATGAATAGGGGTTTGTTTGCCACTTCATTGAATCCACTTTATCTCAATGTAATACATGCTACACCAAGTTGTGTCGTCAGATGTATGTGTAGTCATACATTTTATATATCTCAATTTTTTCACGTAATCTTTATATAATATTTAATCTATTATAAATAAGAGTTTTTATATTTAGCAATTTAGTTTTTCAAGATGATCTTCCCAAATCTTATTTTCCTTCGGTGTATCTTTGCACCTTTAGGGGAAATTGCTAGTAATAATACATATTGTATATGCTTATAGTGGTAGTGATTGATGTCACCTAAGCACGAGCACAATTTACTTTCCAATTATTTTAATTTAAAAACATGTGTTTTCTCTTTAAACAAGGGTGTAGAGGATGTATATTTTTATAAACTAAATGTTGAAATCATTATATTATGTGGAGGGAAGTCTTTGTCTAAAGAACTCGAGAGTATTTATTCTCATTTATGAAGAATCAAAGTGGTTTGAGGGGTGGAGAACATTTCACAATGTAAATTCATAACAAATAATTAAAAGAATTTGAACTAAATCTATGAGATCTTTATTATTGATGGAAAAATAAATAAATAAATTGATGATGATGAGTAACCGCCATTAAGACCTATAAGGTCTACCGAACCTATAGGAATGTAAGAGATAAATTGGAATTCTTTAACATCTCAAATCTTATGCTCAAAAAGAAGTGAGAGAAGCATTCCAAAATGACCATAGTTTTGTTGATTTAAAAGCTCAAAAAGGTTAGTAGTGTGACAAGTATGTTTAAAACTAGATCAAATGTGGATATAAGATGGGAAATCTAAGATAAAGTTATTTTCATCCTCAACCCTCTTAGTATTGCACAAGTGACAAACTCTTTCATCCCATGGTATTTTAGGAATTGACCAATGTCCAATTTCAATGGAGCTCATGATTTTTTGTATTAGCAATGCTTATTTTCTTCTTAACATTGGTTAAGACATAAAGATACTTTTGGTTTTGGAGATTGAGGTTGATCACCTCCTTATAATATCTTAGTTTCTCTTTGTCCTTTAACTCTTTATCGCCACACAGACTCTCCTTAAGTTTGGAAGTAGTAATATTTTCAATATTATCCTTATTCTGTAAGATGATTCTCCTTATTTATCCCCCAATGGTCTAGCCAAGCTTGGGCATCGTTTTGTTGTCCTTACATGAGCTAAAGGTGGGAGCTTTGGCTAAAGATAGAAGAAATATTAGGAAACCTCTCTACATCCATGGCATATAACTTCTTCTTATACATAAGATACCCAGTCATAGTCATACTTTCAATGGGGCAAAGGCTTGCTTCAATCGAGAGGATAAGGTAGGGAGTATTTCCTTTAATATTTGATGTTGTAGGTTATAAACTATTTTGGAAATGTTCAATCTTCCTCAATGACTCTCTATACATACTGCAACCCCACACATCACATACATATAAAATAATGTGAATGACAAGGGTCTCGAAGAGTTTTTTGTTTTTGTTTTTTGATCTCGTATGCCAAACCAACTTACAATTGTTTTCAAGCCCATGATAAGCTTTCCAGCCTCCATTTATCCTTTTCTCAATGTTATATTTCCAATTGAGGTTATGATGGATGTTCACCATTAGATATTTGTATGAAGGATTTTTTTTTTCAAGTAGTCATTGTCATAAAGGAAATGATTGCATGTGCTCTTTTTAGATTTACTTATCATGATGTTAGTTTTGGCGGTAATAACAATCATGCCTATCTTGGAGGATTTGTAGTTTCTTGCGAATATCATAATGAAACCTTCTCAAAAGAACAATATCATCAACATAAAGGAGAAGAGTTATGACTATACCATTAAGCATGGGGTCAACATAACTTGCATCTGCCAAACATTCTTATAGCTTATCAATGTAAATATCAAAAAGGGTAGGGGATAAGGGACCCCCTTCCTTGAGTTTGATGTTGCGTTTAATTTCCTTCATCCAACCTACAATGGTCCTAGTATTCACAATAACATTCTTGTACAGTCTTGTCATAGGTACCCTCAACTCGAGAGGAACAATAATCTATTCTAGCATCTTCTATAGCTTTCTTCTCGAGAATGGTGTCAAAAGATTTTCTAAAATCAACAAAACAACAAAATATATCAAGTTTATTATTGCGACATTCCTTTGCAACTATCCTAAGAGTAACAAGATGGCCTATTATTAAACGATATATATTTTAAACCCAACTTGACCTTTAGCTCTTTTACCATGGTTTTCAAGCCAAAGGCTAATTTTCTTTTCCAAAATAAGATAGTATGGCTTGGATAAAATGTGGCTAATCATAAGGGTCCTATAATTAGAGGGAATGCGTGTATCCCCATTTTTATAGGGAATGCGTGTATCCCTATTTTTGTTTTAAAAAAAATGCCACTACATTTTGGGCTTTTACTAACCATGGAAACCGTTTTAAAAAACAAAAGCAACAATTACATATTACACTAATTTTTCCCTTGTTGATTTTCTTCATATTTTTCCTTTTATTATTGAATGGACTTGTTCAATCATTTTCTTCAATAGACCTTATATATTATAGTATTTTTCACGGTTTATTTTAAGTCATAATGCAATGTAAAAAAATAAATTTAAGTCATGCTCATAAACAAGTGCTACGTCGTAGTCTAGCACCTGTTTCTTAGTTTAAATTTAGTAATTAAAATTAAAAAAAAATATTAATAATTAAATTGCATTTATGAGATAAGGGTTGGGAGATATAATTTGTATAAATATTTGTAATCTTTTTTATTATTATATTTATTTTCAAGGATAACAAAATTAATTCAAATATATTTTTCAATTCTATAATTTTTATAACTCAATTTAATTAAATAATTTTTATATTGTATTTTTAAAATTAATAATCTTTATTTTTATTTAAGGGCATTTTTTGGATTCTTAAATAAAATGTTCTAAATGATTTGCTAATCTGAGGACATAATATTTTTTTGCATATCTATTTTTAGAAATACAAATAATATTCAATTTTTAATCAAATTAATATTTATGATTAGAAAATAAATATAAATTAGAATAAAATTCATCACTAATAACTTGTCTTCTAAGAATTTTTAAAATATATTATTAACTATTTATTTTTAAACTTAATTAAAATCTAAAATAAAAAAAAGGTAGGTTTTTTTAATTTCTAAATAAATTTATTAATTATTTGTTTATTGATGATTATATTTTTCAATTAATTAATCTTTTATGTATGACTAAAGCACAGACATGCATTGGTAAGCGTGTAAATGGGAGGATACAAATGAACTCATGTATCTACTTTGATAAAAAAAAATCCAATGATAATAGAAGAAAATCATTTAGCAATTGTAATAGCCACAAATTACTTTTACATGGTCCCAATGGTGGTTTTCTTCACTGTTCTAGGTTGTTGCTTTATGTCATTGTGTTTTTGGTGCACCAACTTCAACTGGCATGATTGAACACTCTAAGGTTGTTGCTTTATGTCATTGTGTTTTTGGTGCACCAACTTCAACTGGCATGAATGAACACTCTAAGGTTGTTGCTTTATGTCATTGTGTTTTTGGTGCACCAACTTCAACTCACATGATTGAACACTCTAGAGCATATACAACATGTAATTTTATTTTTTTTAATAAAATTACCATTTTTCCTTTGGGGAAAAAGGGAAGTAAAAACTAAATATTACAATTCTAAAAAAAATATAAAAATATGTTTAAAAGTGTGTAAGCTATTAGATTTAAAAAATAAAATGCCTCTTTTCACTTACATATTTTGTAGAAGATATTTGAAAAACACTTTCCTAAGATTTGAAATCCAAACATTTTGTAAAAAGTTTCAAAAAATATTAAACCTCATTGTTTTGAGAATATGTAGCAAACCAAAAATAAATTAAACAATAATACTAATGAAAAACACATTTATAAAATATATGTTGTATATTAATTTTTCATTATTCTAATTTTTATCTCCTTTAAATTTTATTTAAAAAATTAAAATAGTACCAGTTTTGAAGCTACTGTGGTTTCATTATTATTATGCTAAAAAGCTAATAAAGAGTCATGCAAACAAGCTAATCCATCTATGTGGGAAAGAGTGCACAATCATACATTTAGAAAAGCACTTTCCATTGTAAGATTTGAAATCCAAATATTTTGTAAAAAGGTTTCAAAATATATAGAGGAAATTATAAATAAGCCTCATTGTTTTGAGAAAATGTAGCAAACCAAAAATAAATTAAACAATAATACCAATGAAAAACACATTTATAAAATATATGTTGTAAATTAATTTTCCATTATTCTAATTTTTATCTCTTTATAATTTTATTTAGAAAATTAAAATAATACCAGTTTTGAAGCTACTATGGTTTTAGTATTATTATGCTAAAAATCTAATCAAGAGTCATGCAATCAAACTAATCCATTGATGTGGGAGACAAAGCACAATCATGCATTTTCAAAATATGTATAAAAAAATATGGTAGAAAGCTAATCAAAATCATGCACAAAAACCAATCCACTTATGTGTTGGACGTTGCACAAACATAAATTTTCAGATATGTATGACTTTCAAAACAAAATAAAAAATTAAGATAATACCAATTTCAAGCTTGTGTTGTTTCATTGTTATTATGGTGAAAATCTAATATGTGAAAAAGGTAATACCATTTTGAAGTTTGTGTTGTTTCATTGTTATTATGGTAAAAATCTAATATGTAAAAAATGTAATACCAATTTAAAGTTTGTGTTGTTTTAGTATTAACATGGTAAAAGACTAATATCTAAAAAATTAGATATTTTGTGTTGACACCTAATCCTCACGATTGGGTGAATTGTAAATAGTTAAATTAGGAATGTGAACAGTCATCAGGAGATGAACTGAGCAGTCACACCCTTTTGTATATAACAATAGCATACCTAATGAAATCAATCGAATCAGTTTTACTGCCTTTGGAGAGTTACTGCCTGGCCTGACATGGTATCAGAGCCAGTTCTCAAAATAAGTTGTAACTCCCTTAATTTTTGCTACTGTGGGTTGTACGTTGGTATGAGCACTGTCCACTGAGCGCTGTCCTCTGTCGTTCTGACCTGAGCACTGTCCTCAACGCCTCTGTCCTTTGCGTTGTGATTCATTGCCTTAACGCCTGACCGCTCCTCCTTGTTGCTTGGTTAACGCTTGAATTTAACGTTGTTTCATATACGTTTGTTGTTGCCAGTTCGAACGTTGCCTGAATGATATACGTTTGCTGCTTTTCGGTGAACTGTTATACTACTCTCCACCTATTGTGAGCGTGATTTTAAATGCTGCCTGAAAGCGTGATGAGTCCAGCAGCAGAAGCGTGGTTGTGAGCGTGATTTTAAATGCTACCTGAAAGCGTGATAAGCCCAAGCGTGATGAACCCAACAGCGGAAGCATGGTTGTGAGCGTGATTTTAAATGTTGCTGTTTATTTTAAATACGTTTTGAATGATGCCATTTCAAATAAGTTCGAATGCGGATGTTTCAAATAAGTTCGAATGTTGTTGTTGTATTTAAACGCTGGCCTGTTCATATATTTAAACGCTGACTGTTCATGTATTTAAACGTTGGCCTGTTCATATATTTAAATGCTGGCCTGTTCATGTATTTAAAGGCTGACTGTTGTACGGTATTAAGGCGATGCGCTGAACGCTGGCCTGTTGTTGTATTTAAACGTTGGCTTGTTCATATATTTAAATGCTCACTGTTCATGTATTTAAACGCTGGATTGTTCATGTATTTAAACGTTGGCCTGTTCATTATTGCTATTTTCTTCAATAGCCCGAGACTTTATTCTTGATACATGATGGAAGCGAAATGAGGGGACCGATCCCTCGTCTTGGCGTTTTCTGTGTATGTTCGTGCTGTATGTCAGTGTTAGTATTGTGTTAATGTGTGGCCTAATATCCTTTCAATAGTTGAAAGCCATACATTTGAACGATGACAACAAATTTGTAGCAGAATATTTGCTAGAGGCAGAATGTCCATGATGCGTTGAGCCCTTTTAAAAGAGGTCGTATACTGAGTATGCATTGAATGTTTTCATTGGTAGCCGTGTACATTTTCTCTCTGTGTATTGAAGTTGTGATGGCAGTGATTCAATGGGTACATAAAAAAAATCTCATGTTAGAAGTTTTAATGGACGATAATACCCTTTGAGAATGCCTTTTTGAGTACATTTTACTATATATCAGCAGAAGTATTTTTTTTACAGAATGCATTCAATCATCTCCATGGTAGGAATAGTTCTCACTGGCAAGGAGAACTATCCTCAATGGTCCCGGATGATAAAACACACCCTCATCTGCAATGAGTTGTGGAAAGGAGTGTGTGTCGGAGAAGGATACAATGACCCAGTACAGCCTACCTCAGACAAAGAGCTTGTCATTTGGGAAAACAAGAATAGCAAAGCTTATGCATTAATCGCAGCATCTGTAAATGAAGAGGTGAGTCGCCATATTTCGTCATATTCAACTGCCTTTGAAGCCCTACAAAAGCTGAA
>APFE031486967.1:0-11264 GCA_000404065.3 Pinus taeda
GATACTTATGTGCTCGTTTACCTGCTCATAAATTTTGCATATCTCCATCTTCATTTCTGCATCTTCTTCCCTTCAAATCTGCTTCACATCAGCTTCACAAGTGCCAAGTACTAATGCATAATTGCTCAATCAACTCCCTCACATTCTCCCATTCTCTAACCTTTATATCCCTTCCGAAATCACATCTTTTATAAAAATAGTTTTCTGGTTGTTTGTATCCCATAGGAATATAAAGTGAATAGGCTTGACTCTTTGCCTTCCACTCATTCATTTCCAAACTCTTCAGATCTTGAATATTGGAACACAAAATAAATAATCCATCTAATAGTAATTGCAGCCATATGTAATGATATGCATCAACATAATATCAACAACAAATAACAATATTTATCATTAATGCATCACAACAACCTTTGCAACAAATTTGCCTTTGCCTTGGAGTCTTGCCTTTGCATCACAAAAATTAAGCTTAATCAATAATTTCACATCACAAATTCTTCATTAAACAATCCCTGCAACATTATCCAAGCATCAAGCCATCAGCATGCCATCAACGTATTTGTTGCTCCGTTGTCCCTTACTCTGCTGCTCCTTTGCTTGTTGTTCTTGTGCTGCTTCGTTGCCATCAATGACCATATTGCCAATAATTTCCAGTCACTGCAATAAAATTTCGTAGCGAAGTTTTCTGAGTTGTAGAAAAATTTCGTAGTGCCGAAATTTTCACACAAAACCCCACAAAGGGGAAAACCAAGAATCAGTTCTTCTTCTTAGTCAATCAATGTTCAGCATAGTCCAATTTGTACATCAATAACCAGTCAAAGTCAATCCTTTGACTACCAAGAGAGTTAAACCAAGTCAACGCCATTAAAAAATCAACAACTTGTTACCAGTCAATAATCTAGTCAAAGGACCGAATTTCATCTTGTAGTTTCCATAGTAAAACTTAGTCAAAGTCAACAGTCAACCCTGCAATCAATGCTCAGAAGAACAGTCTGAAATTTGGTCAACTCAGAGTCAAAGATTCAACCTTCTTCCTCAGTCAAAGATTTGGACAAATAGACAAATTCCTCCTGCAATTTTCGATCAAATGCCTCAGTCACATCTGCAGTCAAAGTCCAATCAAAGCCTGTGATCAACCTCAATCAACATGCCTAGAACAACAGTCAAACAGAGTCAAAGATTCTTGGAATATTCGGCCTCCCAAAACAGTCCAAAAACTCAATCAAAACAGATCCAATCAGCCCAAGTCAACACAGGTCAAAAGAGAGAGAAAGATGATAGTCAATGCAGAGAAAAGATGCCCTTTGATTCCTTTGCACATGTGAGAGATTCACAATTTCAAACCAAATTAATGTGATCGTGGATGTCCAACTGAGGTCCAGCAAAGGTCTATTTATATGAGAGTTCGGAGGTGGCTTTTCCTCTTGTGGTGCCAACTTCATGATCTTTGGACCGACCTAATCAAATCCAAATATGTATTTTCTTCATCATTTTGATGATGAAATTCTGAAGCTACCATTTTCAACACTCCCCCTCAGTGCGGGAAGGATTTTCAGCCACATCATAAGACTCATCTCGAATGTACATGTCTCAACATAAGAGAAGCTCATTTCATCTCATCTCAGCTTAACAATGATGGCTCATAAATAGAAGAAGAAGAACGATCCACACTAACAATAGGGGAGATAAATTTACCACAACCAAGTCCATTGCAGTGATAAATGACCTTGGTAAAGATCACACACCCTATGTCCACTGATTGATCCTCACCCAACTTGATCCTAAGTGATCAAGTGGTAGAACACCTGCATCCAACACTTAGGAGATATCAATTTACCACAACCAAGTCCTTGGCAACAGCGTTCAACCTTGTTAAAGATCACGCACACCTAAGTCTTCTCACCCACTGGCCAGATGGGTGGCAATCCTGGCAAGCTTAACCATCTCTATATGGCCCTTGGTCAATAATTACACAAAGGTGACTTGCAGGTAGGATGCAAATTAGGGCATGTACTCAGCCAGTCCATGGCTTCAAGAAGTACCCTCACACCAAAAAGCCACACTGCTCATCCCTCCCCCACCAAGTACATGGCTAGTCAAAATAATGCGAGAAGAGCATATGCTCAATGTTCCCTCTCGAGGGGGGATACATTCTCCTGCACTCCAAGTTGCTCTTTAAAGAAAACGAACTTTGCTTTCGGCAAAGGCTTAGTGAGAATGTTTGCAACCTAATCCTCAATCGACATGTGTTGGAGCCTTACTACTCCTCTCTGTACCAAAACTTTGATGTAGCGGTACTTAATCTCAATGTGCTTCAACCTATCATGGAATACTAGATTCTTTGAAAGTTTGATCCCGCTTTACTTGTCACAATATATCACGGTCGTATCCGACAAATGACCAAACAGCTCTACAAAGAGCTTCCGCAACCACACAGCCTCACAGCTAGCCATACTAGCTACAATATACTCTGCCTCGATTGTACTAAGAGCGACAAAATTATGCTTCCTATTCATCTAGGAAATCATAGCAAATCCCAACCTAAATCAGGACCTTGGTGTGCTCTTCTTGTCAGTAACACTCCCATCCCAACGTGCATCTATATATCCATGCAGTCTCAAATCATTTACAGAGGCATACCTCAATCCATAATTAATCATCTCATGTAGATATCTCAACACATGTTTTGCGGCCATCCATTGACCATGCAAAGGTTCCACCATGAACTGGCTCAAGGTGTTAATAGCAAAACATATATCTAATCTGGTGTTGATGAGAAACATCAAAGCCCCAATCAATTGTTGGTACATAGAAGGATTCGCTACATCTAGTACCGCAGCATCACCACATAACTTCTTTAAAGCTTTCCTCCATCAGTGTGGCCATGGATTTGCAATCTACCATCCCAAATCTCTGCAAGAGCTTGACAACATATTTCCTTGGTTGAGGAAAATTTCTACAAGTTTTTGCAACACCTCTAAGCCCAAGAAATAGTGCATCAACCAAAGACCTTTTATCTAAAAATTCAGAAGCAACCTCCCTCTTACACCGGATAATCAGAGGCCGTGCTCCTATCAAGAATAAGTCATCAACATATAAAATCAAAATCAAAGGCATGCCTTAGACAACTCTGAAGTAAAGGTTCAGGTCAGCATTACTTCTGGTGAATCCTAGCTTCATCAAGTATCCACCAATTCCAGCATACCAAGCCCTAGGGGCTTGCTTCAATCCATAAAGGGTTTTCTTCAATCTGCAAACATGGGTTTCCTTGTCATGTTACTCAAAGCCCTGCGGTTGCTCCAAGTACACTTCTTCCTCGAGTATGCCATGAAGAAAGGTTGTCTTCACATCCATTTGATCAAGAATCCAACCCTGATTAACAGCTAAAGCAATAATGGACTAGATGGTGGTGTATATGGCAACATGAGCAAATATCTCATCATAATCTACTCCCTCTTTCTAGGAGAATCCTCTAGCCATGAACCTCACTTTGAACTTTTCAATGCTACCATCAGTTGCATGTTTGATTTTGTATATCCACTTGGAAGTCACAACAAACTTCCCCTCAGGTCTCGAAGCAACCTCCTTTACATCATTTTTCATGATGTACTGGTATTCCTTTGTCATGGCATCTCTCCAAACTTCCTCCTCCACGGCTTCTTCATAGCTACAAGGTTTAGATTCTATGATGTCGCTCATCAATGCAGCATATCCCTGGTATTTGTGAGGTTACTTGCACTCTCTGAAGGTACATCTAGGGGCTAAGTGTCTTTTTCCATCCTATAATATATCACGAAGCCACAAAGGTTTCTTCCTAGAAGGACGATCAAAAGTAGGAGGATCCAAAGTTGCCATAGGCTCATCTAGAAGGTCAAGCTCAGGGATGGATGGTTATGCAACTACATCAATAGTATCATCTCTTCTATCAGTGTTGGCAGGGATAGGAGAATCCCTTGCTTTTCCAAGGGCAACATCTTCATCAAAGGTCACATCCCAGTTGAACTCAATGTTCCTCTGCCCTAGGACATATATTTTTTAAGCTTTAAAATTTTCACAATAGCCAACAAACGTACCTTTCTTTCCTAAAGCCTCTATCTTTGACCTTTTCTACTTCGATACATGAAAGTAGATAGGGCAGCCAAATATTCTCAAATGTCCAACATTCGGTTTCACACCTGTAAATACTTCTTCAAGAGTCTTGTCTCCCAAGGCTTGATGAGGACTCCTATTTTGGACATATACAGTGGTATTTGTTGCTTCTCCCCACGAAAACATAGGAAGTTTTTTTATCATGAATCATGGCTTTGGTTGCTTCCAAGATGGTCCCGTTCTTCCTCTCAGCAACTACATTTGGTTGAGGGTTGTATGGAATAGTCAACTCCCTCTTAATCCTAGCATCTCTACATAAGTCTTTGAAATCATTTGAGGTGTATTCACCTCCTTTATTTGTCCTCAGGGTCTTGATCTTCTTTCCAATTTGATTTTCCACACGAGTTTTGAAATCCCTGAACATGCGAAAAACCTAATCCTTGGTCTTCAAGGAGAAGATGCTAGTCTTACGTGAGAAGTCATCAACGATCACATAGTATAGATATCCTCCAAGAGATGTCACTGGCATGGGCCCACAAAGGTTAGAATGAATGAGTACAAGAATCTCTTTAGATCTACTACTACTAGAAGGGAATGGCCCCTTGACATTCTATCGACTAGCACATCCCTGACATACACCTTCATGATCTACCTGAATCTTGGGAATCCTTGAAACCATCCTGCTCAAGTCAAGCAAAGCTTTGTAATAATGGTGAGCAAATCTCTGGTGCCAAAGGTCGCACTGATTACTGGTACCATGGACCAATGCTTGAATTGGTCGACCACACATTCTGTATAGGCCTTCATTTCTTACACCAAGTGTGAAGGTTGCCCTTATGCTAGAATTCCTTGGCCAAGCAAGGACTTTTCCATTAATGAATGCAACTCTAAACCCTTTGTCTTCCATGGCAAAAATGGAGACAAGATTCTTCTCCAAGCTCGGCACATATAGCACATCTTATAGATGAATGGCTTGACCAGAATCCAAATGAAAAGAAACAAAGCCAGACAATTTGACAGGATGAGCAGAATTATCCCCAAGTATAATTTTCAAATTAGACTCCATCTCAACCAAATTTGAGAGGATTTCACAATACCGAATAAAGTGTCTAGATGCCCTACTATCCACCAGCAAGGTATCAATGTTATCTGAAGATAAGCTAGAAAGAGCAGCAACAAGATAGTATTCAGATTGAATATTAACAACATTATCAGCACACCTTTTGTTCTATGACTTCTTCTGAGGGCGTTGAGTCTCTTCAAAACTTGCATGGGCAGCAGGACCTCTTCCTCTCCTTTTATTGAGGTTGTTCTTGTTGCCACTATTGTTGTTGTTGGGCCTTTGAGTATTTCTTCTATCAAGACAATCTCGGGTGTAGATTTGGGGTAGCACCGGATGTGCTCTAGCCACGAAATTTGGTGGAAAGGCTGGGGCACATGAGATCTTCAATACCCAGAAAGGGTTTGGGCAGATTCTAAACAGAACAGGAGATATTAAAATAATTAATATTTTTAATGGAATCCCTAAGTCTAAACTTAGGGGAAATAAAATATTAATGTGTATTAATATGAATCTATGTTAGAGTGGTCCAAAAGACATGGATCAAGCCAGATTTAATCTTAGTCGTTGATTAGGGACTTAATCTCGGTCATTGATATGTCAATAGGAAAAGTATAAGAGGAGGCTTCAGGGTCACTTGGAGAGTACACCAGAGTGATCAGTCATTCTATTCTCTAGAGTGAGGTTTGCTAAGAGAGATAGAATCACTGATCAGGAGAGCAACACAACAACCAAGGAGAGTGACGCAGGGCTAGCAAGGGCCATGCAGAGGCAGCCAAGTGTTGCGCAGAGCACCAAAGAGGCCAGCGTGTCTGATGCGGGGCCTCCTAGCGCTGACACAGGGCCTCCTGGGGAAAGAGAGGGGTTGATGCAGTCCAGATTGGGCAGACGCTGGGGTTGCAAAGCAATTTTGTGCTAAGGAGCTGCCAGAAGGATTTTCCGAGGTTTCAGCCAAGAGATTTCTCTCAAACTATGAGGTATAGCTGCTAAGGAAATTCTTTGTTGGGTAGGCCAGTTTCGACACCTAGATTGTACTATGATATTGCTTAATAAGAAAACCCTTAGATAGTTGCACCGGTTTTCCCGCATTGGGTTTTTCCGAGGACATTGGTCCAAAAATAATGGTGTCATGTAGTGTGTTTGTTCTTGTTTCTTTTAGTTGTTGATCTGTAATATGTTGAGCATGCACTAGTGTTTATTTTCAGTATTTACTTTGTAAATAACTTGTTGAAGAAAAATAACAAGTAGGCAAGAATAAATCAGAAAAAGTGCATGAAGGATTTCTAAACTAAGTAAACTTAGAAACTTCAACATGGTATCAGAGCGTGATTGCAAATCACAGGAGGACTAAAAGACATCAGTCGAGCGGAGCAATAGCAGCAGAAAACAGTTGTCCCGAGGTGACAAAAGTTATTTCTAGCAGCGCAGAAGCCAAGAAGTGTGACGCAAAGCTAGCCAAAGCCACACAAAAGAAGCCAAGAGCTGCACAGAGCCTCAGAGAGGCCAGTGTTGCTGACACAAAGGGCTAGAGGGCTGACGCAGGGCATCTGAGGACTGACACAGACCCATATGGGGTGACACAGAGCCAATGTGAAGCAGAGAGGGGCTGATGCAGTTCACAGAGAGGCAGTTGTTAGAGTCTAGAAGGCTGCAGAAATACTGCAGAGTGGAGTTGGTGAGGTACTGTAGTCAGAACGATACCTGACAGAGAAAGGCCAGAGGAGTTATTACCGAGGGTTTCTAACCAAGCAACCTGGATCAACAATGCAGTTGCACAAGACGATCAGAGTAGGGGGGCATCTTGACAAGCGGCAGAAGGATTTCCAGGAAGGGAATCAGGACTGAAAGGGAGTCTAGAAGAGAACTTCTAGATGGGAAGTAGAGACTCAGAGGAGTTGAACAGAGAACTTCTAGGAGGGAAGTAGAGGAGCGTCATGGCACTACACGGGGTAAGAGACCAAGATAGAATGGATGGAGCATCGAACTTCGCGGTCTAGAAGGCCAGAATCTTATCAATGCTTGACAGGAATCGTTTCAAGAACTTCGCCTTGAAAGTTATAGCTATCCCAGTAGACCCCAATGATAACGACAAATACAAAGAGGCGATGGCGAGGGCCAAGTGCATTATCCTTGACGGGGTCAAGGATCATT
This sequence comes from Pinus taeda, assembly GCA_000404065.3. Taxonomy (NCBI): domain Eukaryota; kingdom Viridiplantae; phylum Streptophyta; class Pinopsida; order Pinales; family Pinaceae; genus Pinus; species Pinus taeda. The sequence goes on from APFE031486967.1 coordinate 7,301, forward strand.
TGGTACCACATATACCCGAGAAGGAAAAGGCAGTTGAAATGTGACTACTCAAAAATCAACAGTCTGGTCAAAGTGTTGAATTTCAGCTTGTAGCTTCCATAGTCAAATTCGGTCAAAGTCAATAGTCAACCCTGCAATCAATGCTCAACAGAACAATTTGAAACTCAGTCAACTCAGAGTCAAAGATTCGGCCTTCTTCCTCGGTCAAAGATTTGGTCAAACAGACACAAAGGCCTGCAATTTTTGGTCAACTGCCTCAATCAAATCTGCAACCAAAATCTAGTCAAAGCTTATGTTCAACCCCAGTCAATGTGCCCAAAATAATGGTCAAATAGAGTCAATGATTCCTCGAATCTTCAGCCTCCCAAAACAGCCCAAAAACTTGGTCAAAATAGATTTAATCAACCCAACTCAACGCAGTTCAAAACAGAGAGAAATGTCGATTTGGGGTAGCATCGGATGTGCTCTAACCACGAAAATTGGTGGAGAGGCTAAAGCACATGTGATCTCCAAGACCCAGAAATGGTTTGGGCAAAATCTAACCGGTTTGGGAGATATTAAAATAATTAATATTTTTAATGGAGTTCCTAAGTCTAAACTTAGGAAAAATAAAATATTAATGGGTATTAATATAAAACTGGGTTAAAATGGTCCAAAAGTCATGGATCAAGCCAAAACTCATCTTAGCCATTGATTAGAGATTTAATCTCGTTCGTTGATGGACCAACGAGAAAAGTATAAGAGGAGGCTTGAGGGACAGTTGGAGAACACACCGAGAGAGATCGAGAACTCGATTTTCTGGGGCAGGGTTTGTTAAGGAAATTGAGTGAGTGATCAGACTTGCAGTTGAGGGACAGTGAAAAAATAGCAAAGAGGCAAAGTTAGTACCAGGAGGATCAGCGCATAGTCGAGAGGGGGACGCAGAGCTAGCTAGAGGCCACGCAGAGCTAACCAGGAGCTGCGCAGAACCAGAGAGGGTCAGCGTGTGAGACGCAGAGGGTCTAGGGGCTGACACAGAGGCTCCAGAAGCTGACGCAGAGCCCAGAGAGGTTGATGCTAGGCTAGAGAGGCTAACGCGGCGCCTAGAGGCAGCACTCGGATCATTTCGTGGGACAGACTGAGAACTGGAAAGCCTGATAGCGTGACGCAGTTCCTATCAGAGTGACGCAGAGAAGCAGAAGTTGCATTGTTGATGTGGGATCGTTCATCCAATGTTTTAGTCAGAATATCTGTTTCCAACTGAGAGGTACTATTGCCGAGGGCATTCTCTATTGGGTGAGCAATTTATGGCACCCAGGTCATATTCTGAAACTGCATAATAATAAAACCATCTGAATAGTTGCACCGATTTTCCCGCATTGGGTTTTTCCGGGGACATAAGTCCAAAAACAACAGTGTCACTTGTGTGCTTGTTTACTTTAATTGATGATCTGCATGTGTTGATACTGTACTTGTATTTATTTTCAGTATTTACATGGTAAATAACTTGTTAAGTAATTGAACAAGTAGGAAGAAATAAATCAAATAGTACATGAAGAATTTCTAACGGGTTGAACTTAGAAATTCCAACATGGTATCAAAGCATGGTTGCAGATCACAGGATAACTAAAGGCATCATCCGAGCAGAGCAGTGGCAACAGAAATAGTTGTCCCGAGTGATAGAAGTTGTTCCTAGTAGAAAGCAGCAAGGAAGGGGTGACGCAAAGTGCCTATGTCATCAGTTCGAGCCAGGAGGAGGATCAACGCAATGGTAGAGAGGAGCAGACCTGACCTACGCAGTGCCCGATCATCTTTCTCAGCCAAGAAGGATTGACGTTGTGGCCAAGAGGTGTAAATTTTGTCGGTGTCAGGATTGCGCAAAGCCTAGAGGCTCAGTTCTTCAAATTGCTGAGGTTTAGGGGGCTGCGGATAATTTGCAGAGCGAAGCTAGTGGGGTATTGTGGTCAGAACAGTACCTAACAAGGGAAGACCAAGGAGAAGGGATTTCCAGAAAGGAAATCGAGACTTAGAGGGAGTCGAACTAAGGACTTCTAGCAGGGAGGTAAAGAGACTCAAAGGAGTCAGAAGAAGAGCAAATGGTAGTGAATGGGCTGAGAGATTAGGATAGACTAGACGGACCTTCCAACTTCATAGTCTGGAAGGCCAAGATCTTGTCCATTCTAGACAGGTATCGCATCAAGCACTTCGCCTTGAAAACAATAGCGATCCCAGTGACCGAGCTCAAAATGAGAATTACGAGGAGGCAATGGCCAGGGAAAAGTGCATCATCCTTGATAAGGTCAAGGATCATGTGGTGTCGCATATTGCCGAGAAGGACACGGCAAATGAGATGTGGGAGGCCTTGAAGAAATTGTACTAGTATGCTTTTGTGCAGAGGAAGATGTTACTTGAAAATCAATTGTGGTTATACCAGATGCAGAAGGGAGAGCATATAGATGTCTTCCTCGGTGGATTGAAGGAGATCCGTGATCAACTAACTTCCATAAGGGCCATGCCGGATCAGGAACTGATGGTGAGGACCGCATTGAACGCAATCTCAGAGGATTGGGAGGTATTTGTCCAAAAAATACTGGGCAGGACGAGCATTCCAAATTGAGAGGAACTGCGGGCGGCTCTTCATCAAGAAGAGATCAGACGAGTGACCAAGGTAGGGAGTAGCAAAAAAGGGGTCATAATCAAGGAGGAAGAAGAAGATATGGCTCTCGAATCTGCGGGAAAGCAGGAGAAGAGAAAGAAGGACCTCTCCAAGGTCAAATGCTTCCATTGTGTGGAACTGGGTCACCATACGAACGAGTGTCCAAGGAAGAAGAATAAGGGAGAGGCTTCTGAGACCAAGGCAACGCCAGAAAGGGTGGAGAAAGAAGTGGAGACAAATGATGACTGTGCCATGAGTGCTCATGTGCCACTTGAGAGGAAGTGGGGAGACATCGAGTTGTAGTCAAATGGACTACAGACAATGAGGGGCAAGATCCTTGAGGTACCCAACCTCTTGGATTATACCTTGCTACGGGAGCCCTGAAGAGATGTAGCAGGACTGGTGGATGTCGGTAGAGACAGATGCGGATGGAGTGACAGAGGGGGCTACAGTGCAAGAATCTCGGGACAGCGTGAGGCAATAGTGCAAGATGCATGGAGTTGTTGCAGCAAAGCAGAGGTCAGTAAAGGGAACACTTGCCAGCGATAGAGGGAGCTTCAACATCGGGAGTGTTTCTAGCCTGATAGAGATGTCAGAGTTGGGAGGATCAGTTACTTACTTCTCAATAACTGAGTTGCAGTGCAGCGGTTAGCAATGGCAATGTTATGGGCAACACGATGCAGCACGATGAGAGGGGATGCAGTGCAGATGCAGCAGTGGCAATGCCATGGGCAACGGCACGGATGCAGAGGGAGTTTTTGTACAGCTACAGCAGTGGCAGTGGAAGGACCATGGGCAGCAGTACAGGATGCAACAGTGAAGAGGATGTTGGGGGAGAGGCCTAGCATCAACACAGGGACCGATGTTGGATGATCAGGTTGATACTCAGTGAGTATTACTAAAGCACAGTGCTCGCTAAGAGGGAGTGTTGATTTTGGGTAGCATTAGATGTGCTCTAGCCACAAAAATTGGTGGAGAGGCTAAAGCACATGAGATCTCCAAGACCTAGAAATGGTTTGGGCAGAATCTAACTGGTTTGGGAGATATTAAAATAATTAATATTTTTAATGGAGTTCCTCAGTCTAAACTTAGGAAAAATAAAATATTAATGGGTATTAATATAAAACTTGGTTAGAATGGTCCAAAAGTCATGGATCAAGCCAAATTTAATCTTAGCCATTAATTAGATATTTAATCTCAGTTGTTGATGGACCAACAAGAAAAGTATAAGAGGAGGCTTGAGGGTCAATTGGAGAACACACCAAGAGAGATCAAGAACTCGATTTTCTGGGGCAGGGTTTGTTGAGGAAATTGAGTGAGTGATCAGAG
>APFE031486971.1:0-17577 GCA_000404065.3 Pinus taeda
TCAACCTTTAGAAGTCTTTAGATGCTTATGTAAACCCTTGCAATGGATTTAGAAGGCTCATTATAGTTAGGAATGACTGTTGGTTCGCTGAGAATGGATATTGGTAGCTCCCGCAACTCCCTTCCAAGCCCTCGTGGTCGTGACCTCCAAAATCTCCCTCGATGAAAATCTCCTTGAAGATGGATTCTTGACCTTATTTGGACTATTCCATTGGCTTCATAAGGCCTCAATAGCCTAGCTATCCTCTTGGTTCACTCTCTTAGGTCAAAAATCACTTCTCGAGTGCATTTAATGAGTAACTCTTAGTGATCCTCCACTAAATCTGGCTAACTGGAGTTAATTGTAACTAATTTGGCATAACTGCTCTTTTCTAGCACTGCGCCATGCTTAACCATCGGGGTTGACCTTAACTATTGGCCTTTGGCACACATGTGATCGGTACTACACCGGTACTTAGGGATAATGTTGGGTTGGCAATTTGTTGGTAGTCAACACGCAAACTGTGTGTGGTTTGTACTTAGGGATAATGTTGGGTTGGCAATTTGTTGGTAGTCAACACGCAAACTGTGTGTGGTTAATTTCAATCGGTGGACATGTGACTGATTTTGGTGACTGCTGGTGGTCCTCACCCGCAAACTGCAATCCATTAAACCTTAAATCGAACATAATTTTACATGACCATTCTAGGGCCATGTGGCAGCCTCTGGGCTTGCCATGTGTCAGCTCCTCATTGGTCACCCAAAATGAATTTTTGGGGAATATCCAAGGAGTATTCCTTCGAATATTCTTTTTTTTATTATTTCCCAAAAATCATTTATTCTTGGAAATTGTAGTTTATTGAACTTTTCAAATGGAAATAACTTCTTCAGACGATGTCAATTTTTCGAACTATTCATGGCGTCAGAATGAGGAATATGAGATCTATCCGGTCATTGAGGTTCGACACTCTTTCGAACACTTTGAATTTTGAGCTATCATTAAAGTGATGGATCAATATCTGATCACTCCTCCCCATTGGGAATCTTTTGGACCTCAAAAGACTGATACACTGTTCTGAACAGTAGATGAGAGCACAATACCCTCTTCTTTGAGCCTTCATACACTTTCCTACATGGCGGGTGCCTTTGAATCAAATCTCGAAGGTAGTTGACACTTCCCTTCATGGACACGCTTGTCCTCGTGTTAAGAATTGTCTTCCTTGAACTCATTCAGAATTTACAGAAGGTAGTTGAACATCGCTTCCAAACCACTTCCATGGTGACCTTTGCTGTTGCAAATATTCTTCATCAGACGATGTCAAAATACAAGAAAAAAACTTGATGACATAAATTTTTGTTCCATCAAAAGAAACAAATTTCACATCATGTGAATCATCATCATGTCTTTACATCTTGTATACAAATTATCAACTAAATCCCAAGGTGACAAAAACAATGCATTTTCAAACATTTGACCCTTCAAGTCAAGCATGTACAAAAACAATTATAATGATTCTTTTACAAAGATAAAACACTTCATCATTATCTCCCTTTTACAATCTTGGAGACCAAATCAACTCTTCCAGGTTGACTTGACATTACATGCATGTTTAAACAAAACAATATGATGGTCGATAGCTTTCCATCAAGTAAATTAGATACATATTCAAATACAAGGAAATCATTAACATCCATGTGTTCATACATTTTGTCCTTATGCATGTATTTGATTATTCAACTTTCTCTTAAGCACAATCATAAGTACAAGATAATCGATCACATGTATATGTACTTTCAAAGCTGAAATGAATATAATTTTCTGCAATAAAGTAAGTCTACATACTCAACTTTTCCATCCTGCAACTTGCATTCCATTATCAAAGAAATGCAAATAGATGTGACACATTTCTTTTCACATCAAAACAAAACATGTAACTTTAATTGGATAAGAACTCTAACCATTTCTTGCCAATCCACACCAAAGGTGCTTCCTTTAGGTGCACATCGACATCAACACGTCGATCATCCTTAATCACATCGAATATGGAAACTTCCTTTCCATTCTTACCATACTCTTTCTCCACTTTCTTCAAATTTCATGGAAGCATTGTTGGATTCAGAGTCCAACACCTTTCAGCAATATGTCCTTGCTTATGGCAATAAGTACAACACATGTTCATCTTCTTGACATCATAATTTTCCTTGTCCAATAGACCTTTATCTTCTTGCCTTCTTTCCTTCAAAAAGTTTCCTGTATGTGGCCATTTTCTTCCAACATCTAGAAACACTATGGTTAACCAAACCACAAAAGTAACATGCAATTATTTTCCAATGTTTATGTGGAAATTTATCATGCTTAACATAATCAAATAAGTGTGATTGAAATCAGATTTATACCTTTCTCTCTCACCTTCATTACCTTCATGAGGAGGTGAATCAAATGAAGAAGTAGCTCCCTTTGGAAAACCATCAACCCCTTCAATGCTTTTAGAGATTTCAAAAATTTTAGGTTCAAGTGTATGTTTATGTACATCTTCTTCTTGCAAATGATGTTTCAAACAATTGCATTACCCAAGAATACAATCTTTACAAACTTGAGGTAGAGAACCTGAAATGAAACTCCTTCTAGGAACTGTTTCAATTGCCTTCATGACTACTTTGAAGCTTTTTCCATAAGATTGTCCATAGCCAAGACCAAAATACTTAGGTCTTTCCTCAACCATTATTGGCTCAACAATACCATGTGCATGTTTTCCCAATCCGTTTCCTTCATAGCCTATTTTTGACATTAACTTGGACACTTTGCCTCTTGTATGTTTTTCAAAACCACCAACATAAACATTCTTAGAGGAAATTGAAGACAAACATGAATTGTTTACCTCTTCTTCAAGCTGATACTTGACTAAGGCTTCTTTGGTGGCAAGGAGCTATGTCTCCAACTCATGCATCTTTTCTAGATCCATATTCGCAATATGAATTTGTCTCCATTTCCTAGAATTTGTCAGAAATCAACTCCTTCTCTTCCTCCATGGAATTCAACTTCTCTCGAAGTTCGGTACTCGTTTCTGTCCCCATATCCATCATGATGAACAAATCTCGCTTTAAGTCTTCATTAAAGAATCTTGTGAAAGAGGAGGATTTGGAAAACTCACTTGTATAACTTGTCATTTTCAAAATTAACAAAAGCACTTCAAAAAAATTCACAAAGCTTTCAAAGAACTTCTAACAAATTTCTGAACTAGATGGCACTAGAATCAAATTCTTATTCAAGTAGCATTTTGCAAACAAACCCTCTTAAGCTTTAAGGATTGTCTTGAGGTCCTTGGGGTAAGGAGAATTCCTTCAGCCCTTCTTCCTTCTTGTCCTCTCCTATACTTATCTTATCAATAGCTTTCCCTTCACCTTTGAAAACTCAAACAATAGTCAGTTTACAAACAATCAATCAGTAGAATTTGACTATTTGAACACCTATCAAGTCAAACAAGAAGAGAGATTTCTCTGTCAATCAAACATCGTGCTCTGATATCGTCTTCTCTAAAATGAGGGTTTAACAACTTGTTATGCTTACAAAAACCTCTCACTCCAAATCTTATAAATATATGATCTAGCTTATGTTGACAATTACATAATTAAGTACTTGAAACATGTGTATGTCTTCGTTTGTTTTTAATTGTTTAAGTGATTTAAGTTGATTTTTTTTTATTGATATTAGACACACATAATAGCCATATAATTAAGAAAATAAGCATCAACACATAATAACAAATTTAATCTAGGAGTTGACTCGAATCTCATGGGCTACGTCTCCTTGAGCTTCTGTCAATTTGACTTGGCTCTTTGGGATTATGGCTTCAATTCTTTTACAAATTCCACACTCGACTCCAATGGTTATTGACTGAACCAATGTGATTAGAAAACCATCTATATCCCTCTCATGGCTATCATTATTATGCAAAGAGATCTAAGATCCCTTAGTCTTGATTCCTTCAATTGGTGCACTAAGATTCCATGAGCTTCTTGATGGCACAAACTTCTTCAAAATTATTCAACCGTCTCTAAAACCTATTCTTCTATGTCGAGTACATATGAGACATCAACAATAGACTGTTCATTTTCTCAAAATGAACACTGCATCCCCAATATAAGCCTTCCTCCACGGATGGAACTAGGTTGCCTCAAACTTCCGTGTCACATCTCGGCCTTTAGAAGCCTTCACATGCTTCTATAAACCCTTGCAATGGATTGAGAGGGCTCATTATAATTAGGAATGATGGTTGGTTCACTGAGAACGGATATTGGTAGCTCCCGCAACTTCCTCCAACCCTCGGTGGCCATGAGCTCCATAATCTCCTTGGATGAAAATATCCTTGAAGATGGCCTCTTCAGCTTCTGTGGACTATTCCATTGGCTTCAGAAGGCCTCAATTAGCCTATCTATCATCTTGATTCACTCTGTTAGGTCGAAAATCACTTATGGAGTGCATTTAATGAGTAACTCCTAGTGATCATCCACTACATTTGGCTAACTGCAATTAACTGTAACTAATTTGGGATAACTACCCCTTTTTACCGCTCCGCCAAGCGTGACCACCAAGGTTGACCATAACTATTAGTGTTTGGCATGCATGTGATAGGTACTATACCTAGCGGTTAGGGATAACGTTGGGTTGGTAGTCAACATGCAAACAGCATGCGGTTAATTTCAATCAGCGCACATGTGATCGCTTTTGGGGACCGTTGGTTGGTAAGACTGCTGGCGGTGCTAACCCCCAAATCGCAATCCATTAAACCTTAAATAGAACATTTGACTGTAGTTTGTTAAGATCCACCACAGCGGAGTCGGTAGCATGCATTCAAGTCTTACCAGAGGTCATGGGTTCGATCCCCTAGGACCCCAAAAATAGCTTTACATGACCATTCCACGGCCACATGGTGGCCTCCAGGTTTGCCACGTGTCAACTCTTGATTGGTCACCCAAAAGGAATATTTTGGGGAATATTCCAAAGACTATTCCTTGCAATATTCTTTTTTATTATTTCACAAAAACCAATTATCCTTGGAAATTGCAGTTTATTAAACTTTTCAAATGGCAATAACTTCTTCATATGGTGTCAATTTTGCAAAACGTTCGCGGCGCGAGAATCAAGAAGCGAGATCTATCTAGTCGCTCAGGTTTGACACTCTTTTTAACACTTTGAATTTTGAGTTATCATTAAAGTCATGGATCAATATCTGATCAATCTAGTGCCACTTATTTCAGCTATTTTTGAGTGGTCTTTGTTGGGATAAATTTAGAGAAGTTACTCCATGGGAAGACTAATTTTTGTGGAGAATTTCGGGGTCAGATATTATTGCCTTCGAGACGGATGAATTTCTCTTTCCATGGCCTACGTAGAGGGGACATTGGAAAAATTTGTGTGGTGTCGGGCTCAGCTCCTAAGTGTTGAAATTTGTGGTAGGACACCTCTCCTACTACACATGAAATTTCCTAAAACACTTCCTTAGTAGAGTGAGTAGGCATAAGGAGGGTTCGAGAAGATTTCATCACTCGGGGACGCAGACTTTGTTCATGAGGGCCTAGTGCCAAAATAGGGAAATTTTGGAAGGTCAGAATTAGCCAAATCCCTTCCTACTTTTTTGTGGGTTTGTTGAAAGGAGTCTAGGGTTAAATTTACAGAATTTTCTGAGTAGTATTTAGGCCAGAAACATCCTTTTGTTGAATAGTACGTTTTATTATTCAAAGGGTAATTGCATCATTTTGTGGGTTTACGGGTGGTTGGTTTGGGGTAGATCCCTTTCTGGGTTTAGATGAGTATTTTTGGGAGAAGCTACAACTACATTTTCACGTGATTTTGGGCATCACAAAGGGTCATTTTCAGCATTTCTAGTGCAAGAGTAGTTGCCAATTTCTAGGTTTGTGCAGAAGGATTTTGCGACAAAGTTTCCTAGCTCTTGCGGTCATCTCCTTCACTTGGGTTTGCTCCAAATTTCTTATTCAAGCCCAAGTTAACTTGTTCCTTCCTATATGTACTCCTTAGAGCTCATAATTTAATAAAATTTCTCAACTTATTTGCCTAGCTTCTTGATGTTTTTGATGGTGCATGCCTATTCATGATTTTATTTTTTATATCCTAGTTCACGTGTCTTTTATTAGTTGTAAATCTTAATTTGGAATACTACAATGGTATCAGAGCCATGATCTTGGTTAGTTGTGGGGTAGCTAACTATATCATGGGTGATTTTGGCTTGTATGCATAGTGACAGGTTACACTGTACACCACCCATGGCTCAAAGGAGATTCAGTATGCAAGAATTTTGGGGTGAAATTCGCTGGAATGATGAGAGGTTGGCTCAGTTGAGGGAGGTGCACAAGCCATGGGAGTAAAAATATCTACACCATATGGGGAGAGACGACAAAATGAGGGCACTAGATCTCCTCAAAAGGAGTAGACAGGCAAGGGACAGTTAGAGGGTGAGACTAGGATGTGCTTTTGTTGGTGGAGACATGGCTTTAGATATTAGAAGCTTGAGGAGGAGGAGGTCGAGCATGATTTTGGGGGTACACAAGGTGATGAGGAGCACGTAGATACACCTAGTCTCACATAGGAGTCGCCCTTGCGGGATTTTCCTTTAGTAGCCTCGATTGACATGTGGGTGGTGACAATTGGGACCTTCCATTGGCAAGGTGCCAATAGGCAAAGAGGTACCCAGAGCTGTGACATAGTTCTCAGATGATCGCTTCCTACAGCAGCAAGGAAAGCACCTTGAGGAGCGTGAGCTAGATGAGGATGTTATGCTTGAGGAGCTACGTATGGTGGGGCAGCTTAGGACTCTTGTTGAGTCCATGATGGAGGCAGATGGCAGGCAACTGCCAAAGTTATAGTACTTACAGTCAATAGCTCTCTTGAGGCTTACATAGAGTGGGCCTACAGTATTGTTAGGTGACCTCTTCATGTTGGAGGGAGAGTGGTTGAGTTACCTAGATAGATTTTATATGTTGACCATGATAGTGAGATGAGGCAATATGAGTTGCATAGGGCGTAGCACTCAAGAGTCACAGGGTGGAGTTATTACGTATATTGGTGCTCTTACATTTGATCCCTCTCATGGGGTTGGATAGCGAGAGGGGTTGAGCTGGTACCCGATGGAGCAGGCTAGGTATTAGGATGTATCGATGGCCATATTTTAGTCGGGGCCATGACTTGCTAGAGGGGCTCAAGGGCCAAACTATTTTTGGGTTCAAGGTGGAATTCCCCATCACATCATGGATTCATTCGACAATGGTAGTAGTTATTTGCTCGATCTAGGGATTGAGGGCACACACCCACAAGTTTATATTAGAATTTCAAGCAGCAGTAGTGTATAGCTAGATTGATAGCAGAGTAGGTGGACTCTAAGTGTTGTCCTGGCATGTGGATCAAGGGTAGAGTTGCGTGATGAGCAACATACCCTTGCAGGGGCTGATCAAAGGAGGTCATTCTTGGCATTAATATATAGGTGTTGTCATTGATGGCAACTCACATAGATGATAGTTCACAGTGCAACACATTAACATCAAAGGATTATAGATCAGACTCCAGAGATTGAAGAAAGAGAGGTATACATTGGTTCACTTTGTCAAAGTAGCCTATACATGCGGGCACGTAGAACAAAAAGAGTGTATACGTATAAAAACACTTTCAAAGACATGTATGGGATGGAAAATCAAGGTTTTGGATCCAAAGTATTGGTCTGAGGTATTTGGTCCAAGGTATTGGTCTGAGGTATTTGGTCCAAGGTATTGGTCCTAAGTGGTTTTTATCTAAGGTATTGATAATGGCATAAAAATATATGAGGAGAAGATCATTAGGCCAGTGGGTGAAATCATTGAATATCTTATGAAGTGTTAGATCAAATATGTAGGTTATGGGTTTCTGATGCTTTTCTTGATCTGAACTAAGGATGCACCTATATGGTTGATCATGGATGGTGGATTGAGATCATAAGACCTAAAATGAATTTTCATTATGTGGTTTGATCATGGATAGTTTGGATCTGAGTACCGACGCATGTTTTATTTTGTAAATGTTATGGTCTTGGTATGACTGAAGTCTGGAATCACTGTGAAGTTTTCAAGTTAGTATTTGCAGATTTGTACGCTAGTTCGCTTTGATAAAAGCACGTATACATGCAGGTTCAACCTAATAAAGTATCGTATATAGTATAAAAAATGATGTTTGAAGTTGTAGTTGGTTCTGGTGATTGATGCAGAGTTCTGGGTTCTGCATTATGTTTTGGTGACATTGTTCTAAATTTTTAGATTGAGTAATTGTCATTTCCTTCAGTGATGATGGGCTTTGAATGATTGATTGAGTTGTGGTAGATTTAGAGATTGATGATTGAGTTTAAGTGATTTGTTGATGCAGATGTATTTGATGGTTGTATTGTAGTAATGATTTATTTTGAGCTTCAATGTTGCTGGTGGGTCCAGTATGAAAATTTGATGAAACGTGGCCTTCAGATTGTGTTGTTGTGTTCCAGGAGTATCCAGTTTGAAAATTTATGAAACGAGGTCCGTGGAGGAAGAGAGAAGGGTGTAGCCTTCTTTAGGTCAGCGCCTATGTACTAGTAAATGGATCGGCTAATACAAGAGCTAGGGGGTTGTAGCTCCCTTCTAGTAGTAGTTTGAGAAGGAGAGAATGTTGTAGCCTTCTACAGGTGTGTGCATGTGTACTGGTATGAGTTTGCACCAGTACAATATTGTAAACTATTTTTTCTTATATTAAAAGAAGATAGCAGCAGGTGAATTTTGTCACGCAGTGGGTTTCCACCTTAAATCTTGGCGTTCATGTATGTTTCTTATGTGTGATGGTTTGTTTTTTTTTATTAGTGCACATGGTTACTATTTATATGGTTAATGAAGTACTGATGCGCTGATTAAAGATTAACATATGATGAATTAACTAAATCATACGTTTGCTGGATATACGCCAACTACCTTAAATACAGTTACATGGACATGCAAGTTACCTTTATTGGATATACTTATATAAATCAAAGTATGAAAAGAAAAAGTTATTGATTTTACTAATACTGATTCATCCCCCCTCTCAGTATTATTTCCAACAATGGCATCGATAGGCCACCAGACAGAGTATTGTATGGGGATGAGGATTTCCTATGGATATGTGGGGTGCAGAGGACACCACGCAGTAGCACCTTAGTGACACCACCCCTAGCACGTAGGGAGGCTTGCCTGTTAGATCTCTTAGAGGGTTAGGACGGGAGGTCCACCCATTCAAGTTCATGGAGGTGTGGTAGTAAAGGTGGCAACCGTGACAGGATGTACGTTACTGCACACAGACTCAGCCTCTAGCTGTGGCATTCTATGGTGTATAGAGATAGGCAACGATGAGCACCTCTTGAGTATATCGATAAGGGCTTACATAAAGTCACAAAGAAGTTGGTTGTTGTCCCTTGATTCCCTCACCATAAGGAGTAGGGTGCAACAGACTGACTTGAGGCGGATGGATGTGACCCCAAGTATGAGGGATAGGAGAGGACTTTTCCATTGGGGAAAACAAACTGTGCATCCTGACACATGGACAGATAGGGATGACATGGTATGTTGTAGAGAGGGCATATGATTTTCCCCTGAGTACCCCCTTGAGGGTTATAATGAATATGGGAGGTTTCTATGACACACCTTAGGTAGGGCATTCTGGAGGATTGCAGGGTCATGCAACATAGGGGATGATATACTTGTTCTACAAAAGGTCATGTAGGCTTCTAGCAGTTTTTGGGTACACCATTCGAAGATGGGATGGTAGAGTTCATCATGTGGCCAGGTGGGAGGAGGGTCATGGGGTATACATGAGATTATCCCTTGATATATGGAGCCTATAGCCATAGGAGTAAGATGTGAGGCACGGATGGATCACATAATTTGGGAGAATTATGCCACTACAAAATTGGGAGCTAGGATTGTTGGGTTGTGTTATATTATTTTTACGACTAGCCCACATAGTTAACCGAGGGGTTAAGAGGGGGGCGTAGCCCCCCTTCGTTGCACCAATTGCATAGCAGGGGGAAGTCACGGGGGGTTTGAGGGGAGTAGGTAACCCCACTCTATAGTTTTGTGCATGACTTTCATACATGGTTTTGGACATGATGGTTTTCGGTCCATGGTAGTCCCGATTTTACGATCGAGGGGAAAATCTCTGTGTATATGTGTTTTATGTGTTATGCTCTCACATTATTTATTTTCTATGTTTCAGAATTCGTATGTTGGTAATTTCTGTACAGGGTTAAAACCTACATTTGGTATCAGAGTTGTTTTTGCTTCAAGGGGACACCTTTGTTGCTGAGGGGTTTTGCTCAGGTCTATGGTAGACCCCGTTCAGTGGGAGATCAGCGGGATTGATTCTAGCGGTGAAAGAAGATGGTGAGCAATGGAAAGATAGAGATGAAAAATTTAATGGTCAGATTTTTGAGTTGTGGAAACTCAAGATGGAGGATCTGTTGGTGGATAAAGATTAGTGGATCGCAGTAGATCTCGGTACTAAACCAACGAGAGTGTGTGATGAAGAATGGAAGAAGTTGGATCGGAAGGAAAAGAACACAATACGATTGTGTGTCTCAGATTTAGTATTGTTGAATGTATCAGGGGAAGCTACGGTGAAGGCTTTGTGGGACAAGTTAGGGACTTTGTAACAATATAAGTCCTTGGTGAATAAATTGTTCCTACGGAAAATGCTGTATAACCTGAGGATGAAAGATGGAGACTTGGTGACAGAGCATCTGAATGAATTTAATATTGTGGTAAGTTAGTTATCGTCTATTGATATCAAAATTTTAGATCAAGATAAGTGCATTAGTTTGTTGTGTTCTCTACTAGATTTGTTGAATAGTCTCGTTATTGCAATATGTAGCAATGCAACTGACTTTCTGTTTGATGAAATAATCTCATCCTTGCTAACGGAGGAGATGAGTTTACCATTGTGTGTCAACTACCCATAACAGTACACTCGCTTTTTCACAAAAGCGATAACGCTTGATCGAAGTGTCAGTGCCATTCAACTGTCATCATCAACCCGATCATGTTATGTTGTAAACACAGTCTGCATGTGTAAATTGTAAATAATCTTAGAAGATCTGAGTCATGTAGGTAAATTTCCTAGGCAAACCTAATTTTCTAGTGATAATCTACCTTTCGAAAGGTTTTTTGTCTCACCGATCCATGATCGGCATAGTTTTCCTTCAGCTTAAACCCAAAGTTGGAATGGATTTTGTCCTTAGAATCTTAGGGCAATCTTAGTGTGCTTTGAGTCTATGTAAAAGTAATTTGGAAATAATCCAAATTATTTGGTTAGGTTATTACAAATTTCTTGATCTGTTAGATTATATTTGTGTCGCAGAACTGGGTAGTTTATGAGGGTCTATGTCAAATGGGTTTTTCGCCTTGAGATGTAAAATTGTAAAGGGTCCAATAAAACTCATAAAAAATTAAAAAATTAAAAAAAAATTAAAAAAAAACTAAAATAAAAAATAAATAAAATAAAATAAAAAAAAATTCAAAAGTAAATACAAATTTGAAAAATAAAATAAAATAATAATAAGTCAATTTTTTTAGGAAATAAATGCAAGATTTTATTTTTTTAATGTATTAAAATGCATTTACAATTTCGGCAGATGAGATTAAAAGAGATTTTGATCCTCATCGACGGTCGAGATCATTTTCACATGGATCACTCAAACTAGTTGTTGGGAAAATTTTCCTTTAAATGGGGTGTCAGGGGTCATTCGATCTAGGAGTCTTGAGCTATATAAAGCTCTCTCGTAGTCATTTTTTTTTTTGCAATAAAGAAAGACTTTGGAGTTGAAATCTTGCTCGTGTTACTCTTCCGAAAATGTTGTACGATATTTTATTTCTGTGCATGATTTTTAATTACAGCCATTGATGATAGCTTTATGAAGAGTGATTTTAAACACAGTATCTTATTTAATCACTAGGGTTTGAATGGTGGTTAAACTTCTGAATATGATGGTAGGTATCTCCATTAGATCAGGATTTTAGTATCGTTTTCTCCCTCTTTGTTAATGGTTGAATTAAGTTGTGCAGGAAATCCTTTTTTTGAGATTACCGAGCATTCGGGGAAGCTTTCGGCTGAACCAACCAACTCATGGATTTCATTTTCTGAAGATCCCAGTTAGTTTTGATTCCGAGCTTATCATTTGAATTTTTCTTGTGAATGCATGAAGGGTTTTCTGAAGCATCTCACGTTAAACTTAAATTCTGAAAATATTTTTGTGGCATAATGAGAGATCTGGCTATTTAGAGCCTTTAAACTATGAGTACTGTAACTATTTGGCTGGTTTTTGGTTTCTTTTTAGGGTTTCTTGTATCAGTTCGCATATACTACCATGATGATGTTTTGAAGAAAAACTAGATTATGAGGAGATCACATTTATATGTCACCATTGTCGAGAATTTGGAAATCTCTATAGGAATTTCCCTCTTCTTTCCATAGCCACTACACCTCATTTGGTGGAAAGCAAGGACCCCAAGGGATTAAACAAGCCTATCATCTATCGTTGAAGCTCCCTTAGCCCCTTTCGCCTCCATACAGTAGAAGGATAGCTAATGCCATAGATGGCTTTAACCATTGATAGCGACACATTTTGACCATGATCCCGTAGATATAGTAATGAAGGATTCACTCAAATCCTTCGAAGTTGAATTTAAAACAAAAACTATCCATAAGATCCATAAAGAGATCTTGGAACTAGTTCTTCAATAAATTCTTATGGTATATCTAGAGGATGACAAGAAGAAATAAGAGTCCAAATATATGGACCTTTATTCCCTAGACAAACTATGTATTGTAAAATCTTGGAAGGGAAATGATCCTATTTGCATTGTTGAACACCAAGTCAAAATTATAACCAATTATTTCCTCAAATCACATGGACAAGAGTAGAGAGAAATCTTGGAAATATCTAGCACTAACCCGACTCAACCATTGAAAGATTCCCCTAAGCCACATAAATAAGAAAAGAGAGAGCATATAAAGAGAAACCATAAAATCTTAGAGGAACTATAGGTAATGTTGTTCAACTCTCGCAAAATCAAGTTAACATATGAAGGTTATCACCCTAATGATCCCCACTTGCAAGAATGAAATTTATCTCTAAAAAAATTAGGAGTAGTAACTATAAAGGTAAGAAATGTCCCCTCAATGCTAAATGGAGATCGAAAAATCCAAGTCCTTTAATGGTTCAAGAAAAAAAAACTTTAAGTGAATCAATAGAGATGATTGCCTCCAAAAGGATTAGAGGTTTCTAATCAATGATAATAGATACTTAGGGGCAAGTGGGTAGACTTTCCATATTTTGGAGCTATCGAAAGGTCTTAGTCATATAAATTTCTATGAAATATATGGTCTTAATAGTTAAATTCTAGCTTATTGGGTCAGAGGATATATGTTGTCTAATGCTAATGGACCCACACTTCCTAGAGATAAAACCTTATTCTTCAACTATATCCATTGGCTCAAGTACTTATTCGTGGAGTCTCCTTGGGTACTAGATGGTAACTTCAATCTAATCAAATCCAATGGGCTTCACAACATATTGCGTCTTGAATAGATTGCTTCTTAATTTTGTAGGACACAATGTAAAGAGTTATTTTCATGGAAGGTTTAGTTCTCATGAGGCATGACATGGACCAAGAACCCACTAGAGGAAATTTCGGCCTAAAAGTGCCCATGAAATGTTCACGTAATTTCCACGTGATAATATGTAAACCAATCAAAATAATTTATATTTAAAGAGAGGTACATGTTCTAAATAATTTTAAATTATTTCATGTGGGCATCCATGAAATTTTTATTGTTAATTTGGGTATAGGTGCAATATATTAATAAATTTGGATATTCATGAAATATTTCATTAATGTTGTTTACCTACCTTTACCCATATAAAATAGAATATCGAAAAAGTTATTAACGCAATGTAAATATTGATATTAGTGAAAATATTAAATTAAAAATGTGGGCACGTTTGACATTAATAGTCATGCCCAAAAAAAACACCAAATTAAATAGTTATATATATATATCGTCGCAGTTAAATATAAAAGACTTAATAGTTAAAAATAAAATACAATCATAGTTAAATATAAAATAGTTAAATAGTTAAACACAATTAAATATAAAATAAGCAAAAAAACTTATTCTAGAAAAGAGAAATTACTAGATTCCAGACCAAAATATATTTTCTAGGTGAAGTTGTGGCTCCAATAGACAATGTCGTTAAAAAAAACCAGTGATACATCTTTGTAGTTGTCATTCTCTATTGATAGCCCTTGTTTACTCGAGATACTTATTAACTTTGAACATCCCTATACCTAATAGGGTAGGTAAGTTAAATGTATGGCTCACTTTATTTGCTAGAAGTTTATTGCAAGATTTTTAGAGAAGTAGCTTTGGAATCATTTTGAAACTATAATAGCCAATTGATCTCTTTCCATGGACCAAATGCATGTAGAATCCATGTTGAATCCATGATAATATTGAGAGGGGGGCGATGAATCAATATTATACAATTTTAACAATATTTAGGATATTTAAGCTATATTTGTTAAACCACATAAAAATCATACGTCAACCAATACACATAGATGAGGAGACACAAATATTTATGTGGAAACCCACATGGGAGAAAACCATGGAACAACTTCTTCTTTATATATAAATGCATGCACTAACCTACTATTACATCAATTTACTATTACCAACCAGAAGAAGACATCCATCCCCCTAGATTTATAGACACCAATCCCTTGATTTACATGCACCGAGCTTAAGAAGACACTGATCCCATGATTTATAGGCACCAACCTGAAGCAGATTCCCATCCTCTAATTTATAGGCACCAAACTAAATGAAACATTGATCCCCTGATTTATACGCATCACATGTGAAGGATACTTTGATCCCTTTACTTGTAAGCACCAACCTCAAGGAGACTTTGATCACCTAATTTATAGGCACCAACTTGATATGCATATCAAATCCCTATTTCATAACATTTTCAAACTCATATCCACAAGCATTCGAATGAAACTTTCTCATACAAACTTCTTGGTTTTTCTCATCCTGTCTTTATCATCTCTTCTACTTTGATCTCAGCTTGATGTTCAATTGCATCTCATATCTATTCTGGTCTTTGCTTCTACAGAATCTTGTATATGGTACTAACACTAATCTCTTACATGCTACACTTTGTTCTTGTTCTTCACAACTTAGAATCCCGAAACAAAATTATATTTCAAACCACATCACACTTATAGACTTCACAACCTTTATCCACACTTCGATTGAACATATTCCCTGTCCAAGTCGCGCATCTTCTATATACTTTATCCTCGGAATTCTTTTGCCTTCATCTCCACATAGTTCATATTTCTCGGTTCTTTTTCTATGTGTTTGATCACACACACTTTCAAATTACTCATACCCACTCAAACCTCTCTTACTTTAGATATTAGTACAATAGACCTGGTCAAATCCAACATGCCATGGGGATCCAATCTGGATAATGTGCATTAATTTTCTATTTTCGTGGTTCCTTAGCCCTCACGACTAAACCCTTGAGCACTTGTGACCATTTTTAAAATTGTTTCAACAAATCTAGGATCAGAGTCCATTTATTCTAGTTGTAGGCGCTCAACTATGACCATGTGTTGGGACTGTACTTTTAAATTTTTTAATGGTTATCGGGTAGATCAAGTTCCCACCTTTCTTCTTACATGTCAGTATGGTAATACAACGAGATCAAAGTCCCGTGCCCAATATTGCATTAAGCCCTTAAGTGTTAATCAACTCCCATGTGACATTATTTCACAACCATTTGTTGACAAATTAATTGGATATCAGGTAGATCGGGCTCACTGCTCACTTTCTACATGTTGATATGTTGATGAGAGAATATCCCTAGACTGAGTTTCTTATTCCATGTTAAAAGAATTTTTCAAGAACTTTATGGGTGGAATCATTACCTTTCTACACTATCTTGGTAGACAAACTATAATTGACAATTATTTTTTCGTTAATTTGGGACTTTGTCCCTCAGGTTCATTCATTATTGTTTCCATTCTAGCACTACAATGTTGTAATAGCACACGACATAATATGGGACCCACAATCCCCACATAATCTAACATATGACCTGCAACATCATCCACTACAACCAATCAAGACTTTCCATGTGTACAAGTGCTAATGTGTTCTTTCCATGTGTCACCTACCAAATGTCCATTTAACTAGCCAAAAACGCTAAACATGTCTGCCACGTGCCATCACTTGTTATTGACATGCATTAGGGGAATTTTTAGGTATAAAATGGACCTCCTACGAAAAATGTACAACTAAAATATTTTTTATAAGAAGCAATTGGATTTAAGATGATGATGTCAACCATGGGGGATGATTCACCATTTTTGGAGTGAAAAAGTAAAAACATTAAAAATTAAGAAAACTACCTTTTCAACTCGTATTTTCAATTTATATCCCTATGGTTTTACTTAAATTTCGAGCCGGATTACTTGTTGGATGCACAATTTAATTCCTCATCTAAGGAGTACCTGTGTTAAATACTTTTGATGGACCTTACTACACAAAAAATGAAAAATACATGAAGAGCGTGATTGCAATAATGTTCTTCACGTATTTATCCTTTTTAGTGTAGTATGGTCCATCAAAAGTATGCAACATGAGTACTCCTTGGACGAGGAATAAATTTTTTCATCCAACGAGTATTACCGCTCGAAATTTGAGTAAACCCATAGGGAGATAAGTTGAAAATACGAATTGAAAAAAAAATCCTTCCTTTTTCCCTCTAAAATTTGATTATGTAATCTAATCTCCACTAATATTTCATAATTTCATTAGGAGGCCCATTTAAGACCTCAAAATTTCCCTAATGTCACTGCCACCTATCCTTTTTCCATGTGCATTTCGAAGTCACCTAGCTTGTTTTGGTACCTCCTTATCTAGAGTGGTGGAACATACTCTTACCTCTGCACAGGATTTTTTGTTGCACAAGATTTAACTTCCAGACACCATTACCTCCAAACGAACCTTTTTCTTCCGCACAACGTTGGATTCCACACACCATTTATTACTTATTTTATTTTTCCCCACATATCTCCATATCATATTGGGAATTTGGTGCATTTTTTTGTCTTTTGACAATGCCAATACTCTTGAAGTCCAAAAGGGTCTTATCGCTTGGGAGTTGGCCTGTTGACCCTTTATGGCCAAGATCAATCATTAGGGCTACCTCCTTCTTGGCCTTTTTAGCCTTTCTGGCTTCCTCTACATCCTCAACCTTTGCCCTTCTCGACCTTCTTCGCTTTCCTTCCTTGCACTTGAATTTATTGCACAACCAACCTATTTGGCCTTCAACTGCGTGATCAATATGTGCTTGAACTGCTTACTTAGCCAACATATTCAACCTTTTTTGCCTGATCTATTATTCTCATTATTCCTTTGTCACCTCTTCTGTTTAATCTATTGTTCTTCCTTCGATGTTACTGACACTACTACAGTTGAAATCAA
>APFE031486976.1:0-64164 GCA_000404065.3 Pinus taeda
ATCATTTTAGGTGCATCTTTTAGAGAATTGGAGTCGAGTCTATACACCATCAAGTTTCATCTCCATCACCTTTGTCTTAAAGAACAACCATTAAAATCAACGCTTAAAAGTAAAATTAACATAGAAATTTTTATTTTCTAGGGCTCTGAAGCACCAACATAGATTAGGCTAGTGTCTTGGAGTAGGTGAGTAATTAACTCTCCAAGACTATTAAACCAAACAAGTAGCTTATCTTGTGATAGAATAAATCCAGCTGTTACATTTATATTCTGGGAAAGCTCCTCTTAAAGGAGAAGCACGAGCTCGTGTCCGAACCAGTGAGGGGATCAATCCTCCCTCGTTGTGTTATGTAAAAAATTAATTAATTTTAGGTTTATTATTTAATTTAGGTTTAGTTAGACGAAAGGGCACGATCATAAGATCATGCCCTTTCCTAAAGGGTGCCCATGGCGGTATATAAGCCAGGCAACCCAGTGTAAATCATCATCATCTTTTTTTTTTTCAATGGTGGTTCACGGCCACTGAGTGGCCGCTACATCCACAGGAACGAATCCGGGCAGTTCCCCGAAGGGATCTGCCCGTCGGCTTTTCTATGCTAGCCTAACCCCAAGGGCGTCGAGGAGATGTAAATCATCATCATCTGTCTATTCTTTTATTAATAAATTATTTCTATATATATATTTCTGTTATCCAGAAGTTTTATACGCCATCTGGTATCAGAGCGGGTCGATTCTCGCTTGTCCACCTGCAAATACACAGAAGTTGCGTACTGATAGTGTTATTTTCTTCCACCACCATTTTCTGTAGACGGTGCCAGCCAACGCCTTGTTCTTCAACCCTGCAAGTCGTCTGCCACACACTTCCGCCTTCCGGGATTGTTACAGCCGCCACTGTCCGCTATTCATCATCACTCTGTTTCTTTATTACTGCCCATGTCTCTCTTGTTGAGCCGTTCAAACCGTCCTGACGTTGACATCCACCCATTCTCCCATCGACGTTCATCCTTCCCCATCGAAATTCATCCTTCCCCGCTGCCTGACATTTCCCAATCTGCCTAAAATTTTTGCTCGACATCTTCCCTATTGCCTGAAAATTTCAGCGTTCTCTCTGCTCAGACCAACAATCGAATTTAAAAAAGAAATATCACGCAGTCTTATACTGAGTGTATTTGTCCATTTCATTCTTCGAATTGGTAATGAATAGAGCCATTCGGTTGAGTTTGGTAAGATCCGTTGCGTTCAGTTGTAAGTGACTACATCAGTAAATTTGTGTACAGACTGCCGCGTTGCTGGTTTGATTTGTTGTGTGGTCGAGAGGAAAAGTGTTTAATTCCGAGTGACCGCCGAGGGTATTAAAGGCCGTGATTTCTTGTTCATTTAAAGTGCCCAGGGCCTCTTTCACTGCCGAGTGACACCTGTCGATTACAATCTGCGAATGAAAGTCGTATTTGGTAGCAGTATTCATGATTTTCAGTGACGTATCTCTTATCAGTCTTCACATAATTTTCTGTTTCATTGATTTCATTGGTAATTTTCATTATAATAGTTATATATAACCAACTATATTAAATAGTTATATATAATATATATATAATATATATACTATATATATATTATATATATATATATATATATATATATATATATATATAATAATATAACGTGAACATATAATATTATAACTATATATATATAGTTTATATATATATAATACAATATAATTTAATTAATTTATTTTTAATTAATTAAAATATATATATATATATATATATATATATATATATATATATATATATATATATATATATATTATATATATATATTATTATAATATAGTTTTAATTAAATAATTAAAGTTATTTTATATATAATATAAATTTATTAGTTAAATTTAATTTTAATTAATAATTTATATGTATAAAATTTATATTAGCTAAAAAAAAAATCTATATATAATAGGGGGAAGAAAAATATTTTAGCTGGCAAGTAAATACACGCCCCCGCAAACCCGCTCAATGTCGACAATGACAATGGCGGATTTCCAGAAAAGATTGCTGGATGCGGAGTAGAAGATAAATAACAACCACAACGAGTTCAGTAAAAGATTAAATAAGGTCGAGAGCAAGCGGACAAAATAAAAAATCTTCAAGATACGAAGAATCGAATAGAAATAAAGATGGAAAATTACCATGCCCAGACAGAAGCAGGGATTAAAGAGGTCCTAACAATGCTGACAAGTCTGTGTAAAAGATTGAATTGTACACCCGGACAACTACTAAAAGAAGGTGAAGAGAATCAAGAAAACATCTCGTCAGATTCAACTAAGTCCACAGACTCTCATGACAAAGTTGAATCCCCAAAAAAATCAGCAACACCCCACCAAGAAACAAGTAACACTGCCCTTACAAACAAGCAAATTTGGGATACCCTTAATAATCAACACCCTTTTTTTGCTCAACCATTAGCCACATACCAGAAGAGGGTAAAGGTTGAAATACCTAAATTCGATGGGAACGAAAAAAACAATGTTGCATGGATAAATAAAGCAGAAGAATACCTTGAGATATATGACATCACTGACGATGATGAAAAACTCAGACATGCATCCATGAAAATGGAGGGAGAAGCATATAACTGGTATATGTGGTGGAAAAAGACAACACATGTCATTAGCTGGAGGAAATTTAAAGATGCATTCTTCAAAAGATTCCAAGGTGTAAAGGAAGAAGAATTATTTTCAAAACTCATCAAACTACGACAAAAAGGAAGTGTCGATGAATACACTCAAGAATGGGAGACCTTAGTAACACGAGTACCTGGGTTATCAGAATCTCGTCTAATTCAGTCATACATCTCGGGACTCAAAACCCATTTACAAGCAGAAGTTGAGATGCATGACATTACATCTATAGAAGTAGCAAGACGAAAAGCAAAAACAACCGAAAAGAAATCCGAACCAATATTTTGGTCAACAGCGGAAAAAGCTTATGCAAGACGAAGGATACCCAAGTATGCGGACTCAAATAATACAAGATATGTTCCACCGCATCATCGTGAAGATGAAAAATCGAATTTGGAAATGCAAAGAATAAAAGAGGGTAAATGTAAACATTGTGGTGAGAAGTGGGACCCCAAACATAGATGTGCTAAAGGAAAAGAACCAAAGAACCTATATAATTTTGAAGTAACCAATGACTCAAACAGTGAAGATTATGACGTAGAAGACACAGAAGACGCCCTAGAATTCTCACCAGAATTAGATGACGGAAGTAATCCGCAAGTGTCATTATCAGCCATGACAGGTATATCACAACCTCAGAGCTTGAAGTTAAAAGGACACATAAAGAAGAAAAATGTAGTGTTTCTCATCGACTCTGGAAGCACACACAATTTTCTAGATACGACTGTGGCCAAGAAACTCAATATCTTTTCATTTCCCTTACCAAACATGAAAGTGATGATAGCTAATGGTAAGAAGATTGAAAAGGTAGGGAAATGCCATAAAGTCAATTTGCAGATTCAAGACTTTAAATTAGAGTCTCCGTTCTTCACAGTACCATTAGGAGGAGTAGATGTAGTCTTAGGCATCCAATGGCTACGAACTTTAGGTACTTATGCCGCCAACCATCAAGTACAATTTATAAAATTCAAATGGGGAGGTCAGAAGTACAAACTACATGGATTTCAAGCACCAGAAAATCATGTTGTATCATCATCTCAGATGATGAAGCTGAGTCCAAGAAGAGCGCCTACTTATGCAGTACAATGTCATCAATTAGAAATGTTATCTGCAAATATGACCAAAGAAGAGTCACCAGAGATGCAAGATCTAATTCAGAAGCATGAAAAAGTATTTCAAGACCAACCTATCAAAATGCCATACCGATATCCACATCACCAAAAATCGAAAATTGAGAGATTAATTCAAGATCTTTTACAGTGTGTGACTTTGATCATTTTGGAATATATAATCAAGTGGAGAGACTTACCGAAGAAGACGCTTCTTGGGAGAATGAAGCATTTTGTCAACAACATCTGTCATTGCGTATGCTTTGAGGACAAAGCATTCTTTCGAGAGGAAGGCAATGTTATGTAAAAAATTAGTTAATTCTAGGTTTATTGCTTAATTTTAGGTTTAGTTAGACGAAAGGGCACGATCATAAGATCATGCCCTTTCCCAAAGGGTGCCCATGGCGGTATATAAGCCAGGCAACCCATTGTAAACGATTATCATCTGTAATTCAATTATTAATAAAAGTATTTTTATATATATTTCTGTTTATCCCGAAGTTTTATGCTTCAGTGTCTTGAGTGGATATGTAGGGAATTAGATTGTCCTTGACTAAATCCACAATGAGGCCCATGGCTATAATGTCAGTCTCCTTGAATTTTTCTTTTTTCAGCATCATCTTTAGGTTCTTTAAATTTACCTCGCACTATGTCCAAGACTTTGTTCCTAGCAAGGATAAGATCCATCCTTCTTCCCGACTCTAAAATTTGAAGCTCCTTGAAGTTTATTTTCTGATTTCATTGAAGATGCCATTGGTACACTTATTAATGTCATTCTTGTAGAGGTCTTGATCTCTTGTAGTCTTCAATAGGCCTTTTTCAAGCTTGCTTTTGATGATAGTCCCAAGGTGCTGGTTACTCCCTTTAAATGATGCTCCAAAGGTTCTTGATACTTTTTGCTTCAATGATGGTCCCAAAAGACTTTTATAAGATCTTTCAAAAGAGATCCTACTTTAAGGTAATGATAAATGATGTCTACCAAAAGCCTTCAAAAGATCTTCCAAGTTGCTTCTTTCAAGATGTTCCAAGATGTCTTTCACTGTCTTTTCCAAGTAACCTTCCTTCAAGATGAATGGTGAGTTTTTCTTTCCTAAAAATGTCTCCTTATACCCTTCCTTGTATCTTTGCTTATGACCTTTCAGGATGATTATAACAAATGATCTTCAAACTGCCTTTTTCCTTCCTCACCTTAGCTCTGATACCATGTTAGAAAATCAAAAGGCAGAAAATATTTTCTTGCTTTGATAAAATCTTGTGATAACTTTTAATTATATTATCTTCTTATGTTTTCTTTTCATCAAGCAACTATCAAACCATAAAGAACATGAAGATCACAAGAACAATAAAACATTGTGTGTAGGCTCTCAAATAGGCAAAACCCCTCTCATAGGGAAAAATCCAATCAAAATTCTCTTCTTCTTATAGAACCAAGTCAAAATGAGACATTGAAGACCTCTAGACCAAAACCAAGACCTCCCTCAATCAAGAAGTCAGCCCTCCAAAAGATATTCCTCTAGATGAGTCAAAATTTTCAAAGTCAATGAAAGTCAAACTACTTTCCTTCACTGGTCAACTCTGTTTTTCGGCCCCTTGGATCAGACTTGCAATTTGGCTTCTTGCAGTAGGATAGAAACCCTAGCTTCACACATGTGAGAGATAAGAGGTAGGGCTATAATTTCCCACCGATTTATGATAATTTAGAAATTATCACAATAAGTTCAGCAATGCAAATTATCGCGATATTTTCTGGTGATAATATTGCAAGGACTATTTTAGCAATAATATCACAATAATTTCGATATTATCATGATATGTGTGACACAGGGGGAGGCACACAAGGGAGATGTGTGGAAGAACCCCTAAATTTTAGAGAATTTCAGGGGGCATGGGGGGACGTTGGGATATATATATATATATCAGTGTTTTAAAAACTGGCCAGTTTCAACCGGTAACTGGTCAAACCGACCGGTTCACTAGCCGATTGGGTCAAATTGGCAGAAAAACCTGGTTTGACCCCTCCCTTCACTAAAAAATTAGAAAAACCAGTCCTAACTGGCTGGTTCCAACATAAACCGGCTGGTGTATTGCCAAGGCAGCTATAAACACCACATAATGCATTTTTGTGAGTTTTAAAACTGTTTTGAGGGATATTTGGGGTTATTTTCCTCCAAAAATAGTCCCTCCAAGAAAAACATGCCTACCCTCCCATTTTCTTGACAGATCTCAATCCAAGCAATGTTGGCAATTAATGGTAATGTTAAATTCTTAAAGTAAAAGTGACATTTCCTTTAATTTTCATTTTCATCATTTTACTTAAGTTTTTAACATTACCATGAAATGACTTAGGATGTTTGAGAGTGGCTTCAACCTCGTTGGATTTCATATGGAGAAACTAGAATTTTAGATTTCACTCAAAATTTAGCAAACTTAATGGTTTTCAGGATTTCATGGTTTGGGGGTTTGTAATGTTTCCATTTGATTCTATCGCGTGTGAGGGGATGAGATTGGCATTTGATCAAGAGCATGAAGCCCTTTAAGATCCTTGATGTTGGTGGCATTGATTGTTGAACTTTGTTGATGTTGGTGGTATTGATTGTTGAACTCCTCTACCATGGTCATAACAAGAATGCACCCTTCACTCAAAGGAAAACAACTGGTCAGGCATGCTAATCTTTTTCTACCACATTATAAGGTTGAGGAGATGAACCCTTCACTCAAACCAAAATCATTGGTTAAGCATGTTAAACCTTTTCAATTTCTATCATGTTCTAAGGTTGAGCAATCCAAGTCTGAAGACTTTCAGCTAGATGATGTTTATGTCTCTTGTTGATGATGTTTATGTATTTCTAGTAGTGTTGACCATGTTGATCAATGATTTGTAGTTTTGATGTCTATTTTTGCTACCAGTTGTAGAGGAGTTTTAGGGGTCCTCAAACTTTGAGCGATATTATTTGTGTAGCTCATGTTGATGATCTCTTTTCTGGTAGTGGTGATGAGTTTGATCATCATGAGGACTGATCATGTTGTTGATCACTGATATGAAGACTTGTAGTATGTCAGTGACCCCATAGCTCAGAGCATTGTTTTCGGACTCTAGAGGCCATTTAGAGCCTCACTGATTATGTATTTTGTCGCTGATATGTATTGCATTCAATGCCATTTTGATATATTCACCTTTACATGGTATATAGATGAGCAAACCTTGCATATTTTGTCTCTATTGGTTTGGAATCATGGTTTTAAATCTTAAAAATAGCTTTTTTATTAAAAACTAATTATTTCATGTATTGTTTTAAAGACCAGTTCATTTAGACCTGACCAGTCCCGGTTTGACTGGTTCTAGTTTGAAACCCGGTTTATTAGGTGGAATGGTCCAGTCACCGGTTCCAGTTTTTAAAACTATATATATATATATATATATATATATATATATATATATATATATAAACATGATTCAAATTCAAATTCAATAATAAAAGAACTGATTCTTACATCATAAATGATTCAATGAAATAGAAATAGTAAATATTGTATATATTGATTTAAATCTGTCATTCATTATTATAGAGTCTGATTAGTAGTAACTTACTAAGAAAAATAGTAGATACTGAAGTCTGGAGAATGGAATATTAAATTGAAATTACTCAAACTCAAAAATAGTGAGACGAATTGCAGACTTCCTGTAAGATCATCAGTGTCTAGACTCTAGAGTCAAGACTCAAATGTTAAAACTAAAAATGGACAGTGGACAATGAACCAACGCTATTAGAACTAGGCTGGTGGTTGAATCAGTCAACCCCCAAACTGGGAACTGGAAGAAAAATCGGACAAAATCGGTCAACCAAAAAAAAAAAACGTAAATATTCATGTGCATCCATATGAATCCAAACCATTATACACAAATATGCAAAGTTTCTCATATATATAGCAAGGGTGCATATAACCAAAATAGAACAGAGTGCAATCCATATTTGAACCAAACATATGTCAACAAAGATGCTTCCCTCCACCCCAATAATTCAGATCCCTTACATTTTTCTGTTCTGGACCTACTCCAAAATTATACAATTAACTTTCAAGAGATATATCAGGGATATCCCATTTATTTTTCTTGAAGCATTCCAGTAGATGGAACCCAGAGTCTGTCTTTTTATTTAGTATCTTGCTATGCTTATTAACATCTCTTCTAAACTGTTTCACGCCTTTCACGCCTTTTATGATTTTAATTTTAGTTGTATTATTTTGATGCAGACCATATTTAGGAACCCCACAGAAATAAAATCCTATGCAATTCCAAACCCAGAACGTTGCAATGTTCCAGCTTCTGCAATTTCTGCTTCTGCAGATTCAGTTGTCATAGTTGATACAAATTTGCCAGGAGCTCATGTTGCATTACACAGATGGCAGCCAAATACCCCAGATGGGCATGGGATGCCTTTCCTATTTCAGCATGGGAAAGCTGCTGCGAGTTCAAGCGGTGGTTCGTTCATGCGTATCTTCAAAGGTTCTGGTATTGAAGATTGGCATTATCCTCGTTGCATAGCCCTTCCTGCTACAGGAATCAGAAGTCCATCCATTGTTGCAATCACTTCAGACATGCACATTATCACAGGTAGGTACTTTCTGTGTAAAAGCATCCAATACTGCAAGTTAAAGACTTCTGTCTACTGGCCAGAAAAGCCCTACAGGCTACAAGCTACCTTTTTATCAACTGTTTTTAACAATACTTTTTTCCTTGTCAGGTGGACATGCTGACAATACTGTGAAGTTGATCTTAGCCGAGAATGCAAAAACACTGGAGAGTGCAGCTGGCCACTGTGCTCCAGTTACCTGTCTTGCAATTTCTCCAGATGGCAGCACGCTTGTGACAGGATCACGAGATGCTACTGCAATATTATGGCGGTTGCATAGAAGTTCTGACAAGGTTTCTTATGGCAGACTGGAGCCATCTGTTTTGTCTCCAGCTGGAGCAGTCGGTTCTTCTAACTCTGGAAGTACCAGTGCAAATATAAATATGGATGGGAGGAAAAGGTACATTGAAGGTCCCTTGCATGTCCTCCGAGGTCATATTGGTGAATTAACTTGCTGTTGCATAAATGCCGACCTTGATCTAGCTGTTTCCTGCTCACGTCTTGGTGGTGTGTTACTGCATTCAATTTCTAGGGGACGTCTGATAAGGCAGTTACCAATAAAGAGAGTAGACACTGTATCCCTCTCCGCAGAAGGGATGATAATTATTTGGGATAAGTCTTCTCAACAGCTTAGAACTTTCACCCTTAATGGTATTTCAGTTGCTAGAAGAGTTCTTTCCCCATTTCCAGGAGATATCACATGTATTGAAATCTCAAAAGATGGAAAGCATGCATTATTTGGTACAAGTGCATATTCAGTCTTCTCAGATGAAAAAATATCAATGTCCAGAGAGGGAAGAGATGATGATTCAACACCACAATGTTCAACTGAAACTGTGGATGGGAGTGAAGAGGATCGAACATCTATTGTTTCTCTCCCTTCTATTTGTCTTCTCGATTTGCATACATTGAAGGTAGGTTGTGATGCAGAGGATCAAACATCTACTCTTTCTGTCCTTTCTATTTGTCTTCTAGTTTTGCATATGTTGAAGATAGGTTATGATGCCTGCAATGTCTAAAAGATTTTGTTAGTCCTGTGTCTGGTACTTCAGTTTATATGCTCTTTCATTTGGCATGTATTAGGAACTTCACTTTGAACATACATATGTGCAGATTGTACATGTTCTGGAGCTAAATCAAGGAGAAGATGTCACAGCTTTGGCTCTAAACAAGGATAATACCAATTTAGTTGTCTCCCTTCGCAGCAAGCAACTGCTTGTTTACACAGATCCGATGGTGAGTTTCCATCACTTGGACGCTATACTATAAAAGTACTTGTGATCATGCAACTCTATTTTTTTCCCATGATCTCTCCTTTTGTTTAAGAGTTATTCATTTCAGTCTCAGAGCACAGCGTATTTCCTGTGCGTTCTCTAATCAAAGTATGTGTGACTTTTCATTATCATTCGGTTATTTGATGACCTTCTCTTGTTTCACAGTTGAGTGTCAAGGTTGTGGATCAAATGCTTCGGCTTGGTTGGCAGGGTGAAGGTCTTACGCCTCTTATAACTAAGTGACCAGTTCATTTGGATGTGTCTCATCGATGAAGTTCCTCGTGCAAATTCTTTTTTCTTGGTTATGTTTGTAGGATTCTCACTTCCATTTTGTGTTTCTGTTTGGAAAGTGAGATTAAAGATAGCCATGTTGGCTATGGTGCATTTTTCCCCTATCCATTTGTTCATTTTCTTCTCCGTAATTCATGAATTCATTTTGGTTCTTGCAATGCAGGCTCTGTTAACATTGTACAGTAATTCTGGGCTTATATTAAAGAGCTCGAAAGTGTATTGTATGCTACTTTACCCAGCATGGGTGATTTGTAGAGTTCAATATAAATCATTTTTTTTTTCAGAAGTCATTTGATGGAAATTAGCATGTCTAATTCTTCATAAAATAATGTTGTTGTTGTTTTTTTTGGGGTATGGTGACACTTTTTCCTTTCTTATCAGAACCTATAATTAGAAAATCCTTCTGGGATCAAGCCTTATATAAAGTTTACTGACAAAATAGGCACACCTATGGTGCACAAGTATACGGGTTGGGAATGCAGGGGATGGTGGAACGGGTGTCTGTAATGTTTTCAGGCACAACAATAATGTATACGAAGGAAAACATTGTGAGGGAACCAAAGGGATGCTTCTCCACATTTGTGAATGACATCCCTACTAAACTCATCGATATGTCTTAGTTTATCCCCAAACAGGATTCAAAGTGGGCACTTCCCAGCATGGAATTAGTCAAATGCACAGCAACATTGGTGACATGTGGTTGAGCTATCCATTCAGATATATATATATATATATATATATATGTATGTATTTATTTATTTATTTTACAAAAAACATATATGATGGAATAAAACTATTTAACTCCATAAATATCAACTTCTTAGAAAAAAAAGCAAGTGCCATGTACACGGTCTAACTAAGAAATCAAAATATCATAATTGCTAATATCACTTGGTGCTTTACCGAGTGTTTCCATATAGGGAACTGATGGGAAACATTTTGATAGGCATTCCCAAGATTTTGGTACTAGTTCCCATATGTGAAATGATTTCTATATACAAATAAGTTGAATCCCAAGTGATCTGACATAGGGACACAAGACACGAAGGACACGAGGGTTTGAGTGTCGGACATAGACACATTGACCCCTCGAAACAAGATACGTTAT
Source organism: Pinus taeda (assembly GCA_000404065.3). NCBI lineage: Eukaryota > Viridiplantae > Streptophyta > Pinopsida > Pinales > Pinaceae > Pinus > Pinus taeda. The sequence goes on from APFE031486976.1 coordinate 11,093, forward strand.
ATATATTAAAAATTAGAATTTCTTACACAAATTCTCATTAATGATACAAATTCATTGATTCAAACATAGATCTTCATCTAGATGTAAGTTTACAAAAGTAACATTATGCATACAAATACAATTGTGACATAAATGGTAAATCATAATACATATTCATCAATGATCCAATAGGAGAAAGATAAGATACTATAGTTTTCTCATTAAGTCATCAAAATCAAAATGTGTACAATGTTACATAGGTAGTAGCAATGCCAATGGAAAATAGAAATAACAAATACAAAACAACCACAAGCCTGAAGGAAATAGGTAGCTCATGAGTCATCAATCCTCAATCAAAATCAGCGTCATGGTACTCATCATCATGGTCACTATTGCTCCGCTTTGCTGTATCCTCCTCCTTTATATCCAATGTCATCTCTACATCTGTTGGTGTGGAGGATGACCCCTCTATAGTATCACCATCATCAAAAGTGACAGGCTCTAACACTAGCTCATTAAGATCCATGTTGGCCAATGCAAACTCAACATTACTACCCAAACCCATATCATTAGGAAAGACATCCTGCATCTTTGTCTTTCCCTTCAACTAGTCATCCCTCTGCCTGTAAATAAGACGAAGGTTGGTGTGCACATACAACATTGTCTTTGCCTTGGATTGCTCAAGTCTACTCTTTTTGACACTACACAAATTCCCATATGTGCTCCAATTCCTCTCACAACAAGAGGATGAAGTCACTTGAGAAAGGAGCCTTATGGCTAACTGCTATAGAGGAGGGCTTGTTGCCCCATGAGTTTCCCACCAAGAATATGGCTTCTTAGCCCCCCTGCCTCTAGTCACATCATATCCTACAAATCGATCGGTGCCAGCGGAAAACTCTGCAAAAGCATCTCTCACCTCATCAAGGGATGCTCTATCCTAAAAAGTTTGCCTCAATGCGACTTTCCTCCCTTGTGAAAGTTCCCCATCCATGTGAGGAGTGAATTTGTGGGAAGGTCCACCCTTCAGCCACTCATGGCTGTAGTATTTTGGGTTCAATGTGTGAGCAAAATGTTGTAAAGTTATGCAATTCTTGTCCCATATGTTGACAAGAATATATTATATGGTGGTGAAGAAGGTCTCTGATGATGTCTCATACTCGGGGAACTCACTTTGTAAAATTATGGAATCCCATCCCTCATAAACCTCTGCTAGGATGGGTTCGTATGTGTTTGCAAATTGAAACAAAAAATGATAGGGTCCATGATCTAAATAAGTAGATCTACCCTCTCCCACCAAGCATCATTTAACACTGTGTCCTTCACTCTTTTTGAGACTGCTTGATCTGTCTTTCTCCAAAAAGACCAAAACTCTGAAATAACCATGGCCCCAAGAGTGGCTTTGACCTCCCTCAACCTCTTCAACATGATGGATGAAGACGCAAATCGTGTATCCACAATCTTCAACAATGATATATTGGTGCATTCCTTATAGATATTGAGGGCATTTGTAAGATTTTGTACAAAGTTGTGGATATGCCATGCATCGTTAATAATGCTTCCAATCCAAAGCACATCAGAAGCAATAGATTTAAGTGCTAAATTCAAAGAATGAACAATGCAAGGTATCCAAAATACTTTTGGATATTTAGCTTCCACAATCATGCCAACAACCTTGCAAACATGTGCATTATCTGTAATGATTTGCACATAAGAATCAACATGTACATCTTCAATAACTTTAATAAACAATTCACCCATATATTGTGCATTCTTGTATTGTCCAAGTGCATCCACTAATTTCAAGAAAATTGGGCCATTCAAGGAAGACACCATGAAGTTGATGAGTGGGTGTTGTGCGAGATTTGTCTATCCATTAGAAACAATTCTAACCTAGATGTTGGCCATATTGATTTATTAGGCTCAAGCATTTTGTCCACCTCTTTCTTTGCCTTCATCAACAATGTGATTCTAAGCTTCTTTGACCTGGGAGTCACCTACCTTGATGGAGCCCCTTGAATTAGAGCTCGACACATCTCAATAAATATAGGCGAGTGTGCAACATTAAAGGATATGAAGTTCTGATAGAAAAAATGCAATGGTGAGATCAAGCTCTTCTCGTTTCTCTTTCTGAAAAATCTTGTCCATTGAACCGCATGCCATTGCCTTTCTTTTTGCTGCTTGTGCCCCACTAGAACTCTCAAATGGAAATTCACTGTTGCTTTTCCTCAAGAATGGAAGGGGGTTTTTTCCTTGTTTTTTTTTAGATGTTGCAACCACCTTTGCCATACCAATGTTGGCCTCTTTTTCCATTTTCTTTCTCTTAGCTAATGACCCCTGTGTACATGCTACAATTGCACAACTTGGTAAAGCCAACAAATGAGGTTTCACACAGAAATATGTGCTCATGAAATGAGTTTTGCAATAGTTTCATTTCCAAGCAGTGCTCATGCAATGAGTTTTGCAATTGTTTCATTTCCAAGCAACATTGCTTCCTCCCTTAATCTTGTTGTCTGGCCCTTGCTCTCTTGTGACATATTTCCCACTAGGGATATTTGTTACCTTGAAGTTGCCGTTGCAGCCCCACTTGCAATAGAGGGAACACTTGCAAACCCTGATGAAATTGGAAGTTGGGCATCTCCAATGGGGACATTCTTCTTTCCTTTTCCCCTCCCCTACGGCCCTTGATTGAGCCATGAATGTTTTAAAAAAATAAATAAAAATGCACAAATTTGTAAAGCAAATGCACATGCAAACTACTGTAATGAAAATGCTAAAAAATAGAGAGAAAATGCACGCACTTGTTGCATGAATTGCCTCCAAAATGCTCCCACACCCTTTGCTTTTCACTCTCACTCACAACAAACTCACTGTAAAAGAGAATGACTTTGGTGAAGTTAGAATGGGCCAAATCACCCTTTTATGGCCGCGCGGAGGTGAAAAACACGTGACACGTGCCCCAATGGGACACGATAAGAAATGATATGGAAGACATGTGTCCCACCAAATTGTGTTTGATTCGTTCAATTTGGGACACGTGAGCCCCGGGAAATGAATCCTGTATCTTAGGTTGAAACCCAATCATTGAAAATTTTAAATAGTCCAGTTCTCTTAAAAAAGAAAGAAATGGAAGATCACATTTTGGATGTCATATTTCATACTCGATAACAAAAAACATCAACAGTGGGCACCGAAACCAAGAACACAGCAACTCAAAGAAATATGTTAGAGGATTTAGTTTCCCATTCTTCCCTTAATACTACTGGTCCTTCTTAGCTCTTGGTTGAAGCTGAATTTCAAAATTTTCAGGTTTATTTTTTCAAGTTTGTCTCTCAAAGGCACTAAATCATGAGACTTCACTGTCATGTTGGACATTGGATAAACCAACACTCCCTCTATGTTTCGTGACATGGACTAACCGCTTCTCATAGATCCTTATCTTTGACGATGCAATTATTGACTAACACTTGCGAGTTATGTTCTAACGACAATTGTGATTCCCAATAAGTGGTATCAAAGTGTAAGTCACGTGTTCGATACATGCCTGACTTGTGTTGGGGGGAGAGATTGTTGGACATTGGATAAACCAATGCTCCCCGTGTGTTTCATGACATGGATTAACCGCCTCTCATGGATCTTTATCTCTGGTGATGCAATCATTGACTAACACGTGAGAAACAACTATGAGTAATCAACTCAAGTTATTGTTGATTACCCATGAATTTTGACCAATATTACTCCAATCACAAAGGGGTGTTCCTTATATTCATGCATTGTCAATTACTCATGCAAATTTGTGTGGTTACCATGAACGATCATCACATAAAATAATTTTCCATGATATGCATGCAGGAAACTAAGAATACAAGAATTTTAAATAGTCCACTTCTCTTAAAAAAGCAAGAAATAGAACAACACATTTTGGATGTCATAATTCATACTCGATAACCAAATGCAACATCAATAGTAGGCACTGAAACCAAGAACACAACATCTCAAAGAACTATGTCAGAGGATTCAATTTCCCATTCTTCCCTTAATACCACTGGTCCTTAGATCTCAGTTGAAGCTACGTTTGAAATTTTTCAGGGTTATTTTTTCAAGTTAGTCTCTCAAAGGCACTAAATCATGAGACTTCACTGTCATGTTGGACATTGGATAAACCAATGCTCCCTATGTGTTTCGTCACATGGACTAATTGCCTGTCATGGATCCTTATCTTTGTACTCCCCCCCGAAGGTATAGTAGAGTATCTTCTCATTAATGTGTTGACCTTGATGTGTGGGGAGTATCATCTTCCATTCATGTTTTAATTTCATAGAACATATAGAATTGAACCAGGATCATGCCCAAAATCATCTCGAATAATTATTTGAAAGCTTTTTACTTTCACCATTTTTCCCTTTTCCTACATATTTACCTTTGTTTTGACTAGATGATAGGATGTATGCATCTTCTTTACTTGTCAATTCCATCTCCATGGATTGGTCTCTCTATAATGAATTGTTTTCTAATCTTTCTTATTATTTCAACACTTTTTAGAGAGGTCATCTGTCTTCCCACAATTAAGACACTTACACTATCACTTTGCTCTCATTATGTGCTTCTTCTCTTGACACACATTTGGTAAATGTTTCCTCTATCAATTTACTGGAAAATTTCATCTCAACCATATATTCCATGTCTTTTGCATTAAGCATTAAGCCTTTTGTATCAGAATTAGCATTGACCATTTGCATTATGCCTTTTGTGTCACGACTCACATCAACATTTTGGATAAGCTCCTTTGTATCACATGTTGCCGCTCAATCTTTTGGATAAGATCTTCTATATCATATGTTGCATTAAATTTTCTACTTGATCTTCTATGACACAACTTGCATCAACCTTTTGGATTTGGTCATTTGTTGAGTGTATTGTTTCAACCGCGTGACCAATTTTGTTGTCTATGAATTAATTTCCATTCAAATGCTTCAATCAATTTATCTATATCAATATCAATTTGATTATGTAATTCAAGGTTGTGCTCTTGCAATTCATTGTTCATGAGAGATGTTTTGTAAACACTTAACTATTTTTTTTCTTTTATTTTTTATTTGTCATGCTGAGTTGTACTTGCTTATTTTATATCATGCTATTTTGAATATTTAATTTAATTTATTTATATTTGTGTTAAGGTGCCACATATCACTGAGAATGCACCCTAATGAGTGATTACAATGATTTTGTCTCAATTACTCATTCCACCTCCTTAATTTTAGGTAGTTCTTCTTTTTAACAATTCAATGACTTAGATTAAAGGTTTTATTCTTATTCAAACCAATTCAACTTGTGAATCAATGAATATTCATCTTGATTTATAATTTGGCATTTAGTGACACATGACCTTTTACTAATTTACAAAGATGCTAATATTTAAGATGACTTTGATACACTTAATTGTTGCAATAGCCAATGTACTACATGATCATTGTGTGCTTGATTTTGTTTGCCATAGTTAAATATGTCTCATGCTAGACATGATAAATATCAAAGAAGATGGGAACGATCTATGAACACAAATTTTCCTTAAACCACCTTATTCATTTTCATGACAGGTCTAATTTAAGGAGAAACATTTTGATTTTATTATGGTACCCTTCTTATGACCGCAATATTGAGCTCAAATATAAGAAGCCTTCTATGAGCTCTTTGTTAAAAAAAAATAACTTATTCTCTTTAATATTTTTTTTAATATAAAACATGAATAACCTCCCTTTTGTTTTTTTAGAAAAATATATTCATCAACCCTAAATAACGAATGAACAACATATGAAATGCAATTGGAGGGAGGTCATTGAAATGTATTTGGCCGAGTGTTAGATTTACTTTGAGGAAAAATTGAAAATTGGTAGTTGTAGGTCATTGGTTTAGATCACTCTGTTGAGATCATATTGCTATAGTATCGCTCACAATGATAGCCCAACGGAAGATCGTGCTTCTTGTTGTAGATCTCCATGTAACCTCCATCCTTCTCTTAAGGAGTGCTCGAATACTACTTAAATGGTGGTCTCATTTCCTACAAAATTTAAGAGTGAATCATTTTTCCTTAGATTGTGGTGTTTTATACAGATCTCAGTGTTTTTTGGTTGTTTGCACGTAATTGAAAATTGAAATTGCTATTGATGTGATTCTCTAAATCAAAACTTCAATGAAATAAGGAAGCAAGTGCAACAATATTAGGTTTGGGTGTTTGTGGAAACCTTAAATTTGAAAGTGGAGTCCATTGTGTGCAACACCTTCTACTAACAAAAGATAAGGTCTCATGCATACTAGTGTTCAATTTATTACCTTTATCACTTAGGTTATTAAGGTTGATGTGCAATTGCAGAATGAGCATTTGAGAATTGATACTTATTGATCAGGTGGAGTAGAAAAATGATGGTTGGGTCACACATATTCCGACACATATTGCCATAACCATTCAATATGATTGATCCTAAGACATGAACAAAGCTAAGGCACTAGAATTTTTGTGCCAAAATTTATGAAATGGAAAGAAAAAGACTTCATTCTACCCAGTGTAAGCTTCATTTTTAACAAATTGATGAAACGACTGTTCCAGAATTCACACTTCAATTAAACAAAAACCTATTCCAAAATTTTACCCCAAAAGCCTTGAATACTTATTTCCTAAAACTTTGAGACAATTCTAGAAATCTAACACTTTTTTAGATTAAAAGTTGAAAGGTGAGTGCAATCATTAAAAATATATTCAGATCTATTGCATTCATGATGAAAACTGATTCTGGGGTCTGTCAAATTTGATCCACAGACGGTTCAACTCCAGAAGCCTATGGGTTATGGGCCTACAATCTTCAACGCTCTCACCTCAATTTGCAACAATGGAACTTCAAGGCCCTTGAAAACCCTAACTTACAACATACCCTAAATTCACCTCTTTTTGTTTCTTTTCCTTTTTTCCTTTTTGTTTTCCTTGCTTTATTAGAGCTCAAAAACTCTTATTGTGGGAGATTTTCAAAGCTACCAGGACTAGTCAATGTATCTGAATGACCAATGTAACCATGCAATCAAGTGATAGGTAATACAATAAATATTAACATATTCAACCCTCTAGTGCAACAAACCACGAAGTCTCCTAGTGTGGATTGGTGCATTCATGTGCTTCCTGCGTAAAAAATCAATGAATGTTGTTGAATGAATCTTGAAACGTGGTACTTCAGTTGTAATCAATAAGAAATTAGAGAACCAAAACTTTTCAATTCTACCTCATGAAACATCTTTGTCATCCTTAACTCAATTATATCATGAGAAACCCCGATATCCAAGTAATGATCAATGATAAGATCTCCTTGAAGTAAATAATCCAAATGTGGGATAGTGGGGAAAATGTAATGAAGGTTATCTTCTAGTTGAACCAAAAGTTATTGCCCCTACTATAATGATATTTCATTAAATTGTTCTTGATTCACCATTAAGATATGAAATGATAAAGTCTCTTGTTGACTAAATTTTTCATGATTTATTTGTTGCTCTTCCCGTTGAATTTTATCATCATCTCTGGAAGTAATTGACCAATCCACTTGTAAATTCAACTCTTCATCTTCATGGAAATTTACAAATGGTCCAAATGGTGTAATGACTAGTTCATCATCCTCCAAGTAGGGTTGGTTATCATTCCCTTGATCATTATCAACTTCATTACATACAAGGTTTCCAAGAGATATTGCCCGAAATTTCTAGGGTTTTGACTCCACAAAAGGGGATAAAATTTTGAAACAAAAGAAAAGGCATAATCCACCAAAATGTTTCTTGATTGGAATAAAGGGGTGGAACTTATCACATGTATTGATAAATATGATATGAATCTCAAGAATAATTTCATCTTCCCCCCTCTTAATGTCACAAAACTCATAAACAATGGAGAATTACCCCACACTAACTATTTGTATTCAATATCCATGATAAACAATCCTTTTGTAATGGAGCCAACAAAAGATGTTATTGTTTTTTTAACAAGTTCTATATTGTGATTTCTATTCCAAAAGGAAAATGGAGCAAGCTCCCATTACAGATAGTTTTTTGGAGATTAACTTCCTTTTTGAGGAAGAAGAGGGAGCGAAGTTTCGATTACCCCGAGCATTGGATCCAAAATTGCCTGGATTTCATACTACATTTTGCTTATATTGTCTTACAAAATGATTAAGCAAAAATTTATATTTACAAAAATGTGAAAAACTTATGATAATTGCCAAGAATGGTGCATTAGTATCACTACTGTGATCTTCTAAAATTGATTGACTGATGTTTCTTGCTGAGACTTGACCCTGCTGCTTTGGTAGTTTTAGTTCTTTCTAGTTTTGTTTATGATGAATCCCTTGAGATAGTTGATTGATTCCTCAAGGTGTGAGCACTTGTTCTTGAGTGAATCAATTTTAGTATTCTGATCATTAAGCTGCCTTTTCAAAAAAGAATTCTTTGACTTCGATTGTTGCCTTTTCAGGAAAGAACTCTTTGACTTTGATTGTTGCCTTATTTCCTTCTCTATTTCATGGAGTTGATTTGTCATAAATTTGTTTTCTCTGCATACTACACACTTGTCATTTTGGGAAGCTCTATCAAGAGGATTCATTTCCATTGCTGAGCAGAGGGATGGTTTAGCTCTTCTCTGATGTCTGGAGATAACAAGGGATCACTTCGACAGGGAGGAGGATGAGAGATCCACAGAGAGTGCTCCTTGTTGGAAGAAATTGAATAAGATGACAAAGGATGAGAGAAGAGGCAAAGAGAAACTTGGAGGTGATGAGACAAGCAAAAGAACATGAGGGATGTTGGAAAGAAGGAAAGTAAGCTAGCGGGAGAGGGAAAGAAAGTGAAACAGAGAAGCAAAGGGAGGTCAATGCGCAATGGGCTTCACAGATGAAGGGGAGAAATGCAAACTAAAGGGGAAGAGGGAGCCACGACAGAGGATGAAGTATGGAGCGTAAAAGAGGCAAATATAAAGGAGAAGACAAAGGATAGACTAAGGAGAGGATAAGGTTGATGATGAGTCACGAGAAAACCGAGGGAGCTCGTTAGACTTGGAAAACGAGCAGGAGTAGGAGAGGGATACGAGAAGGATTTGAGACAGATGTAATTTCAGTGAAGGAGGATTATTAATAGTTTTAGTCAAATTCCTATCCATATATCTATGTGACAATGACATGATTGGTCTAAAGGATATTTTATGGAATTGGAATATGTATAATGTCATGAAGAATACGAGATACAGCAAGAGGTTGTGCCACTACCGAGTTGGCTTGAGTGTCTGTTGAGTTGTTGTTTTCTCTCAGAATGTGCTTGAAGGAAACTTGGCCCAAAGATAATAGATTTTGTCTGATTCTTGTTTTGGATTGGCATAGAGCAACATTTGTTAAGTTGCTTCTTTTAACCATAGCTTGAATGATTATAGTTGAGTCACCCATTATGGCTGGATTTTGAATATTCTTTTTTTTGAGGATCATTGTGCCCAACAACAAATCGTAGACCTTTTCCCTATTGTTTGTGTTTTCCAAGTCCCCATTAATAGGTGATAGGGTTAATTCCACCTGGTTATAGGAGGATGCCACTAGCTCTCGCTTTGCCCAGATTTTCCTTTGAAGTATCGAAAAAAAGAGGCAAGGTCTGTTTAAATTTTTTGTTCAAAGGATGAATTCTTCATTTTTTAGCCTTATTTTCTAATTCTGAAGTGATGGCTTTAAATTCTGGGTGTTTGGCCAATTAGACCCGCTAATTACATCGCTAATCCAACTTCTCTCCTCTTCATGTAGTTGATTAGTGTCAATTGGTTTCATTCCTTTTGAAGATAGGAATTCAGATGTAAGTCCCCAAGTCCTAGATAATACTTTGCCGATGACTGGACGGAAATCATTGAAAATTTGTTGGTTTCTTGCTAACCAAAGCTGCTAGCATAGGAAGGAAGGGAGACTTGTCCAATACCTTTTGATGGAGTGCTTTTTTAAGAGAGTAGGGATATTCCCTTTTCCAGGTTATAAAGAAGTCATTAAAGGGTCGGGATAGATCCAGATTGATCTCCACGGGACTTACTAGGAGGTTCCAACATTCTTTTGCAAAGGGACAGTCAAGAAAGAGGCATTGAATGCTTTCTTCAACCATTAAGCACAAAGGGCACCTGGAGGGCCCTGAAAATCCCTTTTTCTGAGATTATCCGCAGTTAGAACTTTACCTTTTAGTAGAGCCTAGATGAATATTTTTACCTTTGACAAGGTTTCAGTTTTCCACAAAGTTCTCCAAGTTGCTCAATCCTGTTTATCTTGTTGTGCTTGAATAGTCAAATAGCCTGATTTCACCATGTAGTCTCCTCCATTAGGATCCCATATAAATGAATCTTGGGAATCTTGATTAATTGGAGCAGCTCCCTTGAGAAGGATGATTAAAGAGTCCCATTGTTTTTTGAGATTTTGAGGGAGGATGGGGATCTTCCAATCTACGCAATTACTGTTTTTCCAAAGAGAGATTGCTTCCATTGTGCTTATTCCCTTTGAGCTCATCCATGTTCTTAGATTTTGGGGATTTGAACGAGTGGCTAGGGGAGGGTCCCCCATTATTCTATCTTCCCATAATTTAGTACCTTTGGCATTCCCAGGGAATTTAGATGTGTGCTCCTTGATGAGAGGGAGGACTTTTTTGACTAGTTTCCAAACTTGAGAGCATGGTCTAATCAAGGTGCCTTCTACGAGAAGGAGAGATCGAGCATGATGCATATACTTAGATTCCAAGACTTGCTTCCACCAGCAGTGCTTCCCTATGATAAGTTTCCATGCTATTTTTTCCCTTAGAGCTAAATTCAAATGAGTAGGGAGTCTTATGGAAAAACCTCCTTTTTCATATGGCAAGGTTACTTGATCCCATTTTACTAAGATGCACTTTTTTTATTCAGATTTCCCTCCTTGCCATAGAAATCCCCTTATTATTAACTCTATATGCTTATGTATGCTAGTTGGTGCTAAAATTGCTGCAAATTAATAAATTGGGAGAGTTGTGGGCATTGAATTAATTAAGATCTCTTTGTCTACTAAATTGAGCCAATTCATCCCCTAATTTTGTATCTTATTATTATTTTTTTTCATTTTCTCAATGTAGTTGTTCCATGGTTCTGTCTTTAGGGTTTCTTTAGATATAGGGAGGCCTAAATAGAGGAAATTACCCCATCTTGCTTGAAAGCGAATGTCCAAAATATGAGATATTCGTTGAAGGGTGCGTGGAGGCACATTCCAACCATATATTCTACATTTTTTGTTGTTTAGGAGTCCTCCTAAAACCTCCATGAAATTATTCAAGACTTTTTTTTATCCTCCGGGATACTATGAAAGAAGCCCCCCCCGATCATTAGTGTATCATCTACAAATAATGAGTGATTGATGCTTTTGACTCCAGAGCTTATAGAGAGGCCACTTAATGTGCGCTCTCTTCTGCGCTTTTCAAGAGTTCTGCTCAATGAGTCTGCCATTATTTATATAAAGAAATGGAGATAAGGGGCATCCTTGTCTCAATCCCCAGGAACTTTGGAAGAAATCACTCAACCTTCCATTGATCAGAGGGGCGATCCATGGTCCTACTGGTCAAGCTCTGTTTACTTCTATTATCTCACTTGAGAATCCAAATTTCTTGAGGACTGTTGATAGGAATGATAGATTAACTCTATCAAATGCGTTAGCCATATCTAATTTTATAATGATGCACTGCTCTTTCCTTGATACACTTGAGTGCAATGCTTAGTGGACTATCATAATATTGTTTAGGATATGTCTGTTAGGCACAAATCCTCCTTTGTTTTCTGAGATTAGATCAGGGAGGAGAGGCTTTATTCGATTGACTAGGATTTTTGTGGTTATTTTATAAGAGGAATTACACAAGGAGATTGGTCGAAATCAACAAAAAGTGGAGGGCCTTGCCTCTTTTGGGACAAGAGCAAGGTAAGAAGAGTTGGTGAAACCTCCTAACTTCTTTTTCCTAAAATCATTTCTTATCATTCTTTTAATTTTTTTTTTGATAATGTGTCAATTGTAACGATATAATGCAATGGAAAATCCATCAGGGCTAGGTGCTTTGTTCGGATGAAGGTCCCACACTGCTGATTGGATCTCATTGTCATCAACTTCTTTAGTGAGTTCAAAGTTGTTTTCTTCACTTATTTTATTGGGAATATGATGGATGAAGGTTCCATAGTTTGAATTTGTTGAATCCACTATTAGAAGCTTTTTGAAATGGATGTAAGCTTCCTTTTTCAATGCTTCTTAACCTCTGATTTCTCTGTCTTCTTCAACGTTTATACTGTCAATTTGATTTGTGATTCTACGCATCTTTGTTGAATTGTGAAAGAAGGCTATGTTTTTATCTCACGCCTTTAGCCAGAGGTTGCGAGATTGTAATCTCCATTCCTCTTTCTCTGCTCTATTCTCTCTATATATTTCCCAATAAAGTTTATTTTCTTGAAATTGACTTTCTTTGTTTTTTGCAAGTGTTCTTTTGTTTCTTGAAATGTTTCCATTTTTTTATTAATTCTGCCTTCCTTTTCTAGGTTTCTTTCTGATTATTTTTGGCTCGTATTTTCATTTCCTTCCTCAAGATTTTTAGTTTGGTTTCCCAATTTTTTTTTTGGAGAACTTGTAATCTTTTGGGACCATACCCCTACTGTTATTTTTTTAACTTCCTTATTGCTATTCCGCGAAGGGAAATATCGAAATGGTATTCCCAGATTCCCCATAGTCCCTAGGGAGATTACCATTGGCTTGTGATCAGATGCTGAAGTGTGGACTATTCTAGAAATCATTGAGCTGAAGTTTGTTAATATGTTATCTTGGATTAGGACGTGGTCTAGCCTTTCTTTTATATTGCTTCGATTATTTTATTGCTCCATGTATATTTTCCGTTATTGGGAGGAATATCTAATATGTTGTAGGATTCCATAATGTTTTCAATGGAGTCCCTTGATGGATCAACATGAAAGGAACCTCCAAACTTCTCATCAACATTCAAGACTAAGTTGAGGTCTCCAACTATGATGCTTCTGTTTTGTACTTGGAATAAGATATCTTTGAGAGAATTCCAACAAACTTCTTTCTCTCTATAGTGATTTGGCACATGGATATTAATCATACAATATTGCTTATCATTTATTTTATTTCTTAGGTTAGTTTTAATCTAGTGCTGATCTTTTAGTTGATGTACTAATTCCCATTTTCCTTTCCTCCACATAGTGCAAATGCCTCCCGAGGCCCCTGTTTCTTGGAGAGCTAAGCCTTCACAGTTCCTTATTTTTTGGATCATTTTCCTAGATTCTTGTTCATTTATTTTGGTCTCCTATATCATGAAGATGTCTGGATTTTCCATTGCTAATAAGTCTTTGATTGCATTGAATTTCAATGGGTTTCCCATTCCTCGGCAGTTCCAAGAGACTAGATTAATTATTTATTTTGGTTGGAGGTAGAGGGTCCTTTCCCTCTGGAAGGATGGGGGGTTTTCTCCTTATTTCCTGTGTTCTTTTTGAGGAAGGAATCCATATGCTGTTGAGTACCCATAGCCATCTCCTTTGCTACAACTTCATATCTTAGTTCTTTGTTTGTCTTTCTTCCCTGTTTTTTTATATGGTCAAGAGAGCATAATGACTAGTTCCTTGTTAGGATTCGATAAAAAGAGGGAGGGAGGGGGCCAAGGGGGAGATTGGGGAGGAGGGGATGGGAAAAGGAAGAAAATGGAGATGCGGGGAGGAGGGAGGAGAAGAGGAGGGAATGGCAGCCTCTTCGAGAGCAACAAGGGATGTTGTTAGGTATTGATTCACACTTGTGTTCTAGACCATATGTTTATGATTTCTAATGCACTAAACAATGTCTTATGTATGATTGGATCTTCGAGATTCTGCTATCTGATATGATCCAATCCTACACCAACAAAGTCATTGAGTCAAAAATAAAATAACTTGGTAAAAAAATATCACCACTATAGTTTTAGTATCTGAGGATTGACAATATCCTTGACAGTGACACCAATTTATTATTATTCAAGTTTTCCCCATTCAAACATAAGAAACAACTATGAGTAATAATCTCAAGCCATTGTTGGTTACCCATGAATTTTGACCAATGTTTCTTCAATCACAAAGGGGTGTTCCTTATATTCATGCATTGTCAATCACTTATGCAAATTTGTGTGGTTACCATGAGTGATCATCACATAAAATAAATTTCCATGATATGCATGCAAAAACCCAAGAACACAAGAACACAAGAAATATAACAAGAAATAGAACATCACATTTTGGATGTCATAATTCATACCTGATAACAAAATGCAACATCAACTGTGGCCATCGAAGCTAAGAACACAACAACTCAAAGAACCATGTCAGAGGATTCATTTCCCATTCTTCCCCTAATACTATTGGTCCTTCTTAGCTCTCGGTTGAAGCTGAATTTGAAAATTTTCAAGTTTATTTTTTCAAGTTAGTCTCTCAAAGGCACTAAATCATGAGACTTCACTGTCATGTTGGACATTGGATAAACCAACGCTCCCTATGTGTTTCGTGACATGGACTAACTGCTTGTCATGGACCATTATCTCTGGTGATGCAATTGTTGACTAACACTTGCAGGTTTTGGTCTAACGACAATCGTCATTCCCAACAAGTGGTATCAGAGCGTAAGTCACGAGTTCGATAAAGACCCGACTCATGTTGGGGGGATATTGTTGGACATTGGATAAACCAACACTCCCTGTGTGTTTTGTGACATGGACTAACCACCTCTCGTGGATCTTTATCTCTGGTGATGCAATTGTTGACTAACACCTATGGGTTTTGGTCCAATGACAATTGTGATTCCCAACATGTCATAGTTTCACTGGGCAATATTTTCATTGATGAATGGTGCTTAAGTTATGAGTGATATTGTTTTTGCCACTTCTTAACCCAACTAGATGTCAATGTTTGAAAAGGAATGGGGAATTTCCCTTAAAATTTTGAATGAAATGTAGCAACGCCCCTAAAGGTCTTTGGGTCCCCGATCATCTTTGGGGTCATGTCCCTGATAGGAGTTCCAAAGCCCCTGAAATATTGGATCGACCAGAACGTGCATTTTAAAGGTAGTGACAGGTTCTCATGCAGCAGAGATAGATATACGCATATGCATGCACACACATTCAAACAACATACATTTAAAAATATTTGGTGGGAATATTGTAGGGTACATCTTTGCTTTCAAGATAGTGGTTTAATGGAAGGCCCTATGTATAAATTAAAGCTATCAAATAACATAGACCATTATCATCTTGAAACTGATATAAGCCAACAACGTTTAAAATGTTATATATCATTGAAGCAAGAGTGTTAGAAAACATTTATTTCTTGCTTCCAAAATCAAAATTACTGAATAGTTTTGTGAATCATGGAAACATTCACCAATTCTTTGTAATAGATTTTAAGCAAGCTTTTAGGCAAATTTGATATGGACATAGTTGCATTCATATGTTGACACTATGCTGGCACCATTGGAATATGAGATATATAACACATTTAGTAGAGAGGACACAAAAGAAGTGAAAGCAGAAGCAAAAAGTTTAAAATATAATAGTTGTAATTGAATCATTTTATAATTAGTTAAATTGATTATTATCACATAGATCTTCTTTGTGCAAGTTTGAGAAACATTATGAGTGATCAACATAAAGTCACTGTTAATTACCTATTTGCTTGGATCAGTGTTTCTTCTTTCATGAGTGGTGCCCTTTATATTCATGGACTAAAAACCACTCATAAACATGTCTGTTGTTATTATGAAGTATTAATGCATACAATAATTATCCTTGATATGCGTGCAAACAAATAAAGACACAAAAAGGCTTATAATTTAATATTATGAGAGCAACAAAATATGTAAAGAAGATGAATGTGTGTTTTAAGTGATCGATACAATCAAAGTGAAGGCACTTAGGCCACTGCACAAAACAAGACTATTTGTTGTGTTTTAAGCACATGTATACCATTTATTGTGTAATAAAGACTACACTAGCAATTGCATTGAAAAACTTAAGTAGAGAATGAAATTTCACCAAAAAAAAGACCATGTAGGTAAAGACGCCAATTCAAATTACTCATAAAATCTTGTTTGTGTTATTGGCTTACATGAAGACACATAAATAACATTCCTTGAGAGAGAACCAATGTTAACTAGGTTGGGGTTCCATAGTGCCACACGCTAAAAAATAGAAAACACTTTCTTTGATTAGTTAGCAGCCTAAAATTAAGGTACGAGACCATGAAATATAGTAAGAATATAAAATAGGGTTCACTAAATATAAGTGGAGTCAAAACAAGCTATAATTGAAGTCTAGACTTTGAAGTTTAAATTCCATGCAACTCCTAACTCAGAAATAGCAATAAACCTCCAAAAATAAGAGTGAAAGTCAAAGGATAAAGTTAGTAGGTGAGTGGATAAGACAGGGGATGCACATTATTAACTAGGGACCTCAGGGATAAGGTAATGCACATTAGTAATTGGCGACATTAGGGATAAGGTAGTGCATGTTATGGAGAGAAAATCCCCTGTCGTTGCTTAGTCACTATAGTATGTCATCTTAGGTGACATCCACTACTAAAAATAAAAATGATCCAAAATGGTAGAGAATGTATAGTAAATGAAGAAAAGTGGTCATATGTGGACTTGATTATGTATGGATGACATTTTAAATGTTCATTAATCCCAAAACTATCCAACCATCGAATTCAAAGGGTTAGGAAATAACTACATAGCCAATCTCTATCATATATTAGTCAAATAATTGCTTGTCTCATAAAGACAAAATACAATGCTCGATACAATAATATGCTCTGCAAACATTGTTGGAAGCAAGTAGAGAGTAATATGGAAAAAAGAGATGGAAGAATAATGTTGGTTGATGAGTAAGAAGGAAAAAAGAGTTGGAAGAATAATGTTGGTTGCTAAGTAAGAAGGAAAAAAAAGATGGAAGAATAATGTTGGTTGCTCATTGAAAAGCTTTACCAAAATAATGCCATTCACCCCTCTTATAACACTCCAATTTCTCTAGAGTGGGTGGACTACTCATTTAATATGTGTATTTGTTAAGTGGTCATTTTAAATAGAGAACACTGTTATAAACGCTTAGTGACTAGCCATAAACAATGTTGCAATTCACTAAAAAGGGGGTCGTCCTTCTCCATAACTAGGTCCATTCATGCAATTTCTTGATGTTGACTTATCTCAAGCTAATCATCTTGCCTCCATAAATAAAATATTATGAAGTGTTGAGTGTCCCTGTCCCATGCAAACTAATCCATCAATTAGACTTGACTAAAATAATAATCTCCATTAATAATTTTCCATCTCCCAATTTTTGATAGTTAGTCGAAAGAAATCAATTGACCTTGGCATTGTCATTTTCCAAAAATAAATGATGAGTCATCCAGTGAAAATAGAACTAGGGTCATGGCAAATCAATTTCAGTAAACCAAATATACCCAAAGAAGACACCTAGGTGTTTCTTTATGAGATAAAGTGGAAACAATTGCCATGTGTTACCTTGAAAAGTTTCCACTTGTACAATCCACACCATTTTACAACTAATTAAAACCATGAGTATGCTGCCCTCATTTGTTAAAAATAAATAGCTAAATATAGACATGCCAAAAAAAGCACCACAACTATTAAAAATAGAAAAGACAAAAAAGCAAGGATAATGCTTTGATATCATTGCCAAATATAGCACGCCTAAAAATATGCATTGTTAAAAATAACATCTCACATGTCAATGAAATCAGTTTCATTGGACTCGATTTTTTATAAGGAATCCAACTATGTGTTAGTATTTTCATACGAGCCTTAAAGCTCTAGATGTTAAAAATTGCAGTGTGTTGCATGTCCCCTTGACAAAGCTCAGTGACATCTGGAGCTCACAAGGATCTAAAATATGTGATCCTTTTTTACTTTTTGACCTTGAATTCAAGCTCCTATAAAATAGGAAAACTGCTAAAAATCACAAAATTTCCCCAAAACTAGTGAATATGCATTTGAAATTCCTCTACCTTTGCAATTGACTGTAATCACATAAATGGACTTTGATCACTAAATGCCAGATTGTTGAAATCTCACTAGATTTTAACACTTTAGTTGCACAAACAAGTCTATTGGTTAGCAATGGTGACTTAAGGGGACGAGACCCCCCTATGGGATGTTGGGAATCTCAAGATCCCTATACTATGCACCTGGGAAATAACTAATCCCTCAAAAAATTTGAATTGTAGACCATTGTGCATATCCTCTAGGAAATGGAGTCAAATGCATGGTGCCTTGCTCGATTTATTGAAATGAAGACCTAATTGCAATTTGCAATTCACCTGTCATGTACACTTCTATTGGAGGATGCATTAAAGTCTATAGATGAGAGAAAGCCACTTTGTTAGAGGTGAATAAGGAGAACTCCTACCAAGTGCAAAGGAACCCACCAGTGAGGGTAATGGGTTGTAAGTGACCAACAAATTTTATTAGTAAAGAGTTTAGACTTTTGTGATCCATACTTGATTGTGAGAATGATTTCGGCAAAATCACATAGAGAATCATTTGTTGACGCGTTTCGAACCAATTTGTCCTGACGATGAACCACACTAGTTGGTTTGAAACACGTCGACAAATGATTCTCTATGTGATTTTTCCGAAATCATTCTCACAATCAAATTTTATTAGTGTGATAATGATTTGAAGTTGAAAACTAAACAGACTCTTGAAATCATGACTAATGATTAATTTTATTGACTCTGTGAGGCAAACCATCATGGTGCTCTAGCTCCTATATTACTCCTTAGATGATGTGTTATAGGCAATGAGGAATGATTGAGTAAGAAAAAATTAATGAGTAAACCTTTCCTTCAAAATGAAGTGGAAATAAGTACAACAAAATGGCACCATGTCATTAAGGCTAAATGAGAAGTTGATTGACCAAGAAAGATGCCTTGATGCAAAACAATAATTGTTAAGAACTAGAGTACATGTAGGCACATTAAGGAATGATGGAAAAGATTTTAACCCATATTCAACCCATTCCATTGATCTCATGATCCCAATTTATAGTACATAAACCTGCCACCACTAGGTCTAGATTTCACTAAAAACTCTTTAATGGATCATGACAACACTGTGAAAATTTCTAACGCGAAATTCTACTGCAGTAACTGATTTATTTCTCCTACTTATTTTTCACAATAAGTTATTTACAAAACCCTTCAGTAAACATCAAAGTAAATTGTATTGGAGTTGTCACATAATAACATGGATAAAAGTATAGTGAAATACAAGCATAAGAATCAATCACATCAACAAAATTATTTTTGGACAATAGTCCCCCGAAAAACCCAATGCGAGAAAACCGGTGTAGCAGATGAGAGTTTATTTTATTATTTTTCAGCAACAATCTCTTTACAAGGAATTATTTGCAGAACATAGAGAAACCTTTCAGAAAACACCTGAGATAATTTTCCTCCACCCTTTGGAGAAATTCAGACACCAAAGAGACCCTTTAGCTTTCACTATGTCACCGCCGTGTCATCTCTGTGTAAGGACTATGTCCCTTGTTGTGTTGCCTCTTTGAGTTGTGCCTCTGTGTTGTCCCTCTGATGCACTGCGTACCCTCCTCCTCAGTTTCCAATTGATGTTGATACCCTCCTCTTCCTTCACCCTGCAACTATCCCTCTAAGATTGAACTCTTACTCCTTGAGAATCGATTTCCCTCGAGTTACCGAGTATTTTCCCGGTGTATCTCCAAATGACTCTCATGTCTTCATTTATACTTTTCCTATTGAGAAATCAACGACCGAGATTAAGTCTCTAATCCACAACTAAGATTAAATTAGACTTGATCCTTATCTCTTAGAAGCTTCTCACCCATATTTTTATTAATACCCATTAATATTTTAATTTTCCTAAGTTTACACTTAGGAACCCCATTAAAAATATTAATTGTTTTAATAAAATACAATCCTGGTGGAATTTCACCAAACGTTTTTTGGGTCTTGGAGATTTCATGTGTTCTATCCCCTCCACAAAATTACAGAGTTAGAGAACATCCATCGCTACCCAAAAATCAACACTCCATCTTAGCAAGGAATGTGCTCTAGCAATACTTCCCAGTAAAAGTATCAAATTGATCCACGACGTCAGTCCTCTGCACTGCTGATGCTCAGCCTACTACCCCTCATCCACTGCGCTATTTCAATATGTATTGTTTCCTATGACACTTCCGCTGTCATTGCTGCACCTGTATTGCAGCGCCCTCTCAATATGTTGCATCATGTTGACCATAGCACTACCATTACTAATTGCTACACTACAACTCCCTCTGCACTATCCGTTTATGCTACTGAAACGGATTCTCAATCATCCCCATCTTCTCCCTAAAATAAACAAACTTTGTTCTTCCTATAGCCTTGGTGAGAATGTCTTCCACCTGTTCCTCTATCGGAGTGTACTGTAACTGTACTACACCTCTCTGGATATAGTCTCTGGTAAAGTGAGACCTGATTTCATTGTTCTTCGACCAATGATGAAAAAATAGATTCTCAGAGGGCTTGATGCAACTCTGATTATCACACAAAATGTTGGCTGCTTCCATCCTTCTCCTGAATAGATTCACAAGCAACTTAATAAGCCATATCGCTTCACATGTTGTTGTGCTAACTGCCATATATTCAACTTCAGCTGAGCTTAGAGTTATGTACTTCTGTTTCCTACTACACTAGGAGGTCATTCCTGATCCAATGTTGAAACAATACTGTTAGGTCCCTATAATACTAGTGATTAACCCATTACTATTGTAGTTGTATCCCTTATTAATATTGTTGTGCCCCTATTGTCCCCATATTGTTATTACTGTGCCCCATAGAATCCCTCTATTGTGACTCCTTAGACTCCTATATATAGAAAGGAGATTTTGTCATTTGAATCATCAAAGAATCATTCATTTGTGTAATGTAAAGGAGGTTGCCCCCTCGAAGAGGCTGAATTCTAAGGCGTTGATCTATCTTTTCTATCTTTTTGTGAGCTGGTTTCATAACAGGAATCCTCTCAAGGTTTATGGAAAAACCTTGTGAGGGTCATTGGTCTACTGCAAAAAGAGTTCTAAAGTACTTGAAGGGAACTCAAGACTTTGGACTCAAGTATACATAAGTGGGTGACTTCAGCTTGATTGGATACTCTAATTCATATTTCGACAGAGATAAAGAAATTGGGGTATCTACTTCAAGTTATGTTATGAGTCTTGGATCAGGAGTTGTGTCCTGGAGGTCATGCAAAAAATCAATTCCAACAAATTCCACGACTGAGACAAAATATGTGGCAACAGTTCAAGCAAAAAAGGAAATTGTGTGGATCAGGAAAATCCTCTAGGATTTTCCAGAGAAACAAGTGCACTCAAATCCTCTTTTGATTGACAACACTTCTGTAATAAAGTTAACTAAAACCCAAAGTTCTATGATCGAACCAAGCACATTAATACAAAATATCATTTATTCAACATCATGTTGAAGCCAAGACATTCCACCGACAAAATTGCTCCACAAATGAGCAAATTGCAAACATCTTCAACAAAGCGCTTGGAATGGAAAAGTTTGAAAGATTCAGAATGATGCTTGGACTCGCCAACATCCCCTCAGATTAAGGGGGTGAACGTTGACACCTAATATTTGGGGTTGGGAAAATCTATGTAAATATTGTAAATAACAAAATAAAGGAAGTTGGAAGATGAAGGGACATTGGGAGATGGAACCCAATAGCCCCCCTCTCCTTGTATATATCCATGTTCTATCTTAATGCAAAACACAATTTCATTCACGGAGTTACTTCTAGCTTGACAATACACACCATAGTATTTGTAATGCTGCCAATAACATTATAGCATTGTTATTATTATAACGCACAAGATACCAATTAACACAATATAAAATATGATAACCCAACAATGATATATCAACGCACCATCTAATAATTCATTCCTTGCTCACCATATTATGTTAATCCACCAACCATAATTCACTGTCATTTACCTCAACGCATAAGTTTTCAACATATAACCTGTCATGAGATTCCTTGTTGGTGCTTTGTGCATAAATAATTTTTAGAAGCATTTGTACATTAAACTTGGGATTTTATCCGTTCACCTGGCGTGCTTCCTTTTTGGCACTTCTGCCTATTTGGGCTCTATCCAACTGTCAACCTACGTTACAATTAATGTACTTGCCCCATACACTTTGAATTGTCCATTTGCTCTACCACTACATCTTTTTGCCTCTAACTCTCTGTAATCTGCTATTCCTACTGACCTTATCACCTCTGTCACTTCATATGTTCATCCTCTAGTATCTGTCATACTTGTACTATGAGCATTACCATAGTCTTTATAACTAACTCTCCGCTTCATTTTTGGATTCTTCTACGTGATCATTGAGATTTCCTTTTTGTCTATTATTATCTGTGTTGGTCATTGCTTTTCTTTTCCCAAGGAAAAATCGTAATTTTATTCACAATGAGCAAAATTACATGTTGTAGATGCTAATAAGAATATGCATAATAATCATGTCCTGATTTCTTAAGATCTATATAAACTAGAAGACTAACCTATTCTTTTCTACCTTTCTTTTTTTCCACATTTCGCCAACCACCAATGTTGGGTATGGATGTTACATTAGGCGTTTATGTCTCTTTGGTAATTGATGGGAGTTCTTTGTCAGAATCAGAGCCTTTTGATCCATGTGTTCTTTTTCTACCACTACCTTCTTTCCTAGGGGTGAGTTGTTCTCTTTGTTGTTGTAGCATGGATGACCTTGGAATTAAATTGGCGCAGTTCTCGATATTATCCTACTGTGAATTATTCTGGGTGGTTTTCTCATTGTTTTTTGTGGAGTTTCCATGGAGTTCTACTTCTTGAGATTTGTTATTGTAAGTGCTTTATGTAAGTTCTTCCTCTTCTGGATTGGTTGCCTGTGTATCAGAAAACTGCCATCCTTTTGGCTTTTGTGGTTGTCTTTTTTCTTATCATTTTTGTTTTGTGGATAAGCATTTTGTAGATGACTAGTTTGTAGACACATGCGGCATCTAAAGGCTATATTCGCAAAGTCCAGGGGCTAGTTCCATTGCTAGTTGTTATGATATAATAGTATGCAATCTGGTAATCCTTATCTAAGGTCTACCTCCACACAGATTTTGGCAAAGGTGAAGATATCCTTTGTGAGTTGATCTCCATCTCCTTTTAAGAATTTACCAAGAGTATTTCCTATACTTGCTAAAACCTTATGGTGCCAAAAATGCAAAGGTAAGCTATATTGTCTTACCCACATTGACATTTTGGAAACCACCATGGTATTTGTATCAAAATATGGAAACCATGGTGTTATGAAGAGACCTGCATTACCCCAAAACCATGGTCCTTCATGTAGTGCATATTCCTTGTTTCTAGATGTGTCGAATTTAACAATGAAGAACACTTTTGAGCATAAGTGCATGTCATAGTTTTCTATCCATATGGAGAAAATCCATTGTCTTAGGGCTTCCAGTTTGGGTCGGAACCCATTAAATCTGCATATCACAACTTTAGAGATAAAATAATTGTGGAGCTCATTTACCTTAGGTAGAGTAATTGTTAAGGCTGGGATTTGAGTCATCTGCTCCATAATGTAGGGACCAGGAGTGGTGGTTCGCTATTTTGTTTGTTTTTGTAGCTCCGTCTTTCCTTTGAATGCATCTTTGAAGGTGGCTGGTCCGTTAGAGCTTGTCCCATGACATCCTCCTAGAAGTATTGCATTGAGGAAGATGGTTGAGTCACAACCAATGTTATAATTTTGTAGCTTATGTTCCTCCTGCAGTGCTTTCCTTGCATAGATCAAGAGTTGCAGGCTAGTTGGTATACCCATCTTTTCTTGAATCTCGTGTTTAAGATTTTTTATCTCCTCCAAACAACCGATTTCTATACAAACAATTTTCCCCTCGATGGTTCTGATAAAGAGATTAATATGTGTTCCTTCATGTGGTTCTATCGTGGGGTCTTCTAGATCTGGCCGAAGATTGTTGGCTATAGGGCAACATTCTCACGTAACCCTTGGTGCTTGCTTGTGATCTGAGTTATTGTGTACTCTATCTTGCAGTGCCCACAAGCTAAAGTTATGTGCAATCTCAATCTTCTGTTGTTGCATAAGATTCTTAGCCACAAAAGATTGTGTACATAGTCTTTCCCCAAGACTGCGTTCCCAGTATTGATGCAGAGTGTAATGTGCAGTCTGATTTGTAGAAATCTTGCATTGATTTGGATGAGCTGCCATTGGGGAATCTGGATATGATTTGGGCTTTCCATTCATAGGTGAAGATCTTGAATATGGAGTAATTGATGTAGATCTGTTGGTATTTGTTGCGACTGATAAGATGAGTAGATTTGTAGATCTGCTCTACCTACACCTTCAATGCGTCCCCAAAAACATCCTTTGACCAAGCGTTTGAGGCATAGCATGCCAGGTTCGCATCGGTTGCCCTGATCCAGTTTCCATTTGTAGATATCAGATAAAGCTTCGTCCATATCATATTTATAGCAGAGGTGCGTAAAGAGAAAGGGAGATCAACATGTAGAATTGGCGAAATTATGAGAAAACCCAAGAACGAGCACTGCTACCTAGTTCTTCAAAAGAGATCCCGTTCCCTGAGTGA
Organism: Pinus taeda; assembly: GCA_000404065.3. Lineage (NCBI taxonomy): Eukaryota > Viridiplantae > Streptophyta > Pinopsida > Pinales > Pinaceae > Pinus > Pinus taeda. The sequence continues at coordinate 35,818 of APFE031486976.1, forward strand.
CACCATCGAGGAGGGTCACGCCATACAGTGAGAGGGCTTCCAGAGTTGACCAGAATAGGGATTGATCTACAATACGGGGGTCTGGATCGAAGAACCAGAGTCTCGATCTATGCACAATGCCTCGAATCAAGGGAGATGACGCCTGATCAGGGCTCAATGGCAGTCGCTCAAACATATGGGAGTCATGATCTGCACCATAGTAGTTCATATCGGAAGTCTGACATGCAAAAAACTTGAATGCTTCTTCATACCTTTGGTAGAGTCGGTGGTTGTCCATCCTACGATCTCCATTTTTTATCAAGACAACACCATCACAGAGCGTGATCTCAGAAACCCTCGCCATTCTCCTCTGTTTCGTTCTCCCAAAAATTGAAGTCAGAACGGACTTCTATCAAATGAGCATCATTGCTTTTTATTTATACATTGTGTTTTATCCCTTCATTGATTTTATCCCCTTGTTTTTATTATGTTCACATCAACATCATGTTTTATCATTTTATCTCTATATTTATGTTTTTATCTCTGCTTATATCGTGGTAGAAAATGTTCACCTGTTCACATGTTTTGAATAGGAGAGAATGGAAATTGTTGGGAAATATTTCTTATGTTCCTAGATGAAGGCTTAGTAATAAATGCCTCCAAGTAGCTTTCTACTGGTCTATTGTTTGAATGTAGGTATACATGTGACCTTTTGAATGTTAGAAATAGTCTTTGATATGTGACTACAACAACTAAGACCTAAAGTCCCAACATAATAAAACACTGTGATTACCAATACTTGAAATCCTTTCATTGCTCTAACTAATTCCACCTGTATCTGTTGCTTTGCATTATATTCAACTTGGTTAAATTCCTTTAGTGCCCATCCGACAATGTCATATTGTTGTGCAAATGTAGCAACTTTAATTGTTGTGGCTGCAAGGTTACTAACATGAATATTTTAAACATTTTTTCTCTTTTGTTTTGTTATGCTCATAGGTCTTTGAGATTTTATGTTTTGGGTTTTGATTTGGCGATCTACATAATGTTCATGATTAGTGATTGAAATTTGCATTTGTTCTATTCCCCTTGTTTCCACCCTTATTTGTATTGTGGAATATAGAAGTTTGTTATTAATAGAGGAAGATAATGGAGTTCTCAAGTTTTGCAACTCTTATATCACTTGCCTTTCTTACCATGTAGACACATTTCATTCAACATATTTTGCTCAACCCCCAACAAGATAAAATTTCATGTAAACATAGATCCTCATTTTCCCTTCGTGTCATATGAGCTATATTGTTCTTTCTCATTCCTTTTACCTTGTTCCTTGGTGTTCTATGAAGTCAGTTCCCTCTGGGAAGAAAATAAGCCATGGTGGATCTTTTGGGTCCTTGAATGTTGGGAGCATTGACTCTATGACTGGTTCATCTACTTCCCATTTTCTTTCAACTAGAATGAAATTGAGAATGTGGAAATTTTGACCAAAATTTGGTGCATTATAAAAACTACCCTTGGGCACATACTTAATGTAACCCAACCGACCTTTATGCAAATCAAGGTCCCATATGTACATCCAATCTACTTATGTACGGTGCTTTGCAAACAACAATACACGCTCCCATTTATTTTCTCAAACCACAGTGGCCATATGGCTAGCTAAAGACCAAATAAAAAGGATATCACCTTTTTGCTATAATATTGTATGTTGAATAACCATAGTACAAAAAATGAAGAAGGACCAAAGAAAATCAATGCCATAAATGTTGTAGAAATAAGCACCATTAAACATACAGCCACTCTTAGTGCCCTCCAAAATGTCAAGGGCCTATGTGTTTGAACTTTCTACTTCTCCAACAAATTAATTTTCTCGGTAAATATTTTTATAAAGTTCAAATTATTTAGTTCGCGAGACTCCAAGATTCCATTTGTAGTTTCTTATGGGATAGTGTGATTAGGTATACTAGTATTTTCCATCCAACTGTCCATGATTCATACTTTCATTTTTGTTTATTTTGACTTTGTCACCCATAGGTCTATATATCAATTGAGTTCCTTAACTTGCAAAAATAATACTCCAAATTATAAAGTCTTTCACTTCTTCCACTCAAATCATAGTGGTTCATGCTTTCTCTCTCCTATTGCTTAGGTATCTTTCGAATCAATGATTATAAAGCATCACTATTACTCCTTCCCAACTACCACCATGCCCGAGTGTTTTTTTTTTTAACTTCTCAAATTTCAAATTCTTGTGTGTAGGGTTCTTCTATTTTCTTCTTGCTCTTCAAGATGAGTTAAACACTGATTCAATGAAGTAAAGGTAGTCTAGGAGGACAAAATGACTCATTGCCATTTTGTATTAAACATATGTTGAACCAACTTGATGGTTTTCTACATTAGAAAGTTGATTTAGCTTTAATACATTATTGTGCTATGAACTTACTTATTTATCATTCTAATCTTCTTTTGTTGATGCTCAAATGATTGTAGAGACTTCACATTTCATAACTACGACTCTAACACTGACAAAATTTGGTTTCATGAGAAACTCCCCCTGAGACTAGGCTGACTTCACTTTGTCTTAAAATCACAGGTTGCTCCTTTTTCCTCTTCTTCCATACTTTAGTAGGTTGCCTTATGTTGTCCACATTTCCTGTTAACTCATTGTTTGGTATGCTTGGAGTTGCTTCCATCTTTTGTCTAGAGCTCTTTAGGGTATATGGCCGCTTGCAATCTTTATGGCCAAGATTATCACATACATAACATATTATGTGGCCAAGAAATGGAGATAATGATGTGTTTCTTATTGAGTTCATCTTCTTCTCTGTATACATTTTGCATTCAACAGTTTTATATCCAAACCCATTGCATAAAAACAATAACCATGGAAGTGATTTGTGTACCTGGTGAATAGTTATTTTCTCCGCTTGCTTGCTTGATGAAACTTCATTGTATGGTGCACCTTTTGTCGATTAGTCTTGATTTGAATGCTCTTAAATTATAATGTTACATGTCCAGGTTCATGGCACGAAAAAAACTTGATATCTTTTAAGGGAGCAAATAATCTCCTTTCTGATCTTCTAAATTTGCTCAACTCATATCTAGGAGCAAATGACCTTTTTACAAAGGACTCTTTCTTCACCTCATTCTTGGGCTTTTGATATTGCTCCTTAATTTTATCTTTTATCATGCTGCTACCACCTTCTTGTACATGTATTCTTGGAGTTGTTTTATCCTCGTTGGTGGCTACCTTTGAGCTACAACTCTTCTCTTTTTAGTTCTTCATGGAGACAATCTCCTCTTCTAACTTTTTATATGATCTTTTCTTTTCATCTAACTCAATTCTTGTTGAAACAATTTTTGCATCTGATCTTTCACACTGTACCTCTTTCTCCTTCAGATGATTGTTCGTCACCTATTCTATTCTCTTTTTCTACATCGCTGCTATGAATATCTCCTTCATGCATGACTTGTAACCTATCCCATATTTCTTTTGCATCTATTACTCTCCCAAGATCCTTATTGTGAAGGTTGTTATACATTATGCATTTTTCTTGAGCATTCCATTGGTATTCTTGTTGAGAGGGGGAGCCTTTACAATATAGTTCGAATACTAGGTTCCATACACTAGGTCAAGAAGCTATCAGTTATGCCTTTACGTTCTCTTTCCATTCAGGCAAATTTGTTGTAGTAAGCATAAGTACACTTTGATAGCCAATGACTCAACCAGGTCTACCTTCTAGTTGTTAGGCTTACATAAAAGGAACCTGCTCTGATACCAATGGTAGGAAACTTGACTAAACTTGGGGGGGGGGGGAGTGGCTAAATCAATTTAGTGTATTCATGAACAAATTTTAAATAAACTATTAAGTGAGCAACTCAACATCTTATGAACAACATATTTTGTTGATACCTAATCATTGGGATTGGGTGAATATATGTAAAATAGTGTAAATAAAAAATAAGGAGAATAGGAATATGAAGAGACACACGGAGACGAAACCCAAGAGTCTCTACCTACATGAATATATCTATGATTAACCTTAATGTAAAAATATAATTTCATCTGAGGAGCTACCTCTTGGCCTGACATGGCATCAGAGAAGAGGTCTCGTTTTAGACTTGTAATTCCTATATTCTACTAGTTTTCTGCTCACATTTAGAGTTCACTGCCTAGAGATGTTGAACGCATGAGGGTGCCAAAGGTTTGCTATCTAGAAGTGTTGTGGTGTGGTGAGAAGGCGTTGTGACTGTGGTGAATGGTATGTCAACTCTTATTTTTAAATTGTGTGTTGCGTTATACTCCGTTTGAAGACTGGTTTATATATTGAAATAATTGTATGTCGAATGTATTGGTGGTGGCCATCACACTGCTACGTATACCATTGTGATCTCCTTATGTTGCCATGCCAACTTGTTGTAGCATTTGACATCTTGTAATATCTCATTGCTCACATATATCTTGGCCCATGGTATATATAATAATCCCCCATACGATGTTACGTTGTCCACTGGTTATATCTCCTCCACACTCCTGGTTACATATAACTTTGTTGGTTATATCTCCTCCACACTCTTGGTTACATATAACTTTGTTGGTTATATCTCCTTCACACTCCCGGTTAAATATAACTTCGCTAATTATATCTCCTCCACACTCTTGAGTACATATAACTTCGCTGGCTATATCTCCTCCACACTCCCGATTACATATTTGGAGGCTTCCTCCATTGCCTCCCGACGTTGAATGATATTGCGCACAACAAAAGTGTGGTGGTATTTATTACATCGTGGCATCATTGTTACCTCTTGAACCTGCATACATCAATTCCGCCTCCTACCATACTGCCTCCTGTCAGGTTATCTAGTTCTGTCATGATATATATCATTGTCATAATGTTGTGTAAATGTTGTCATATCACCTCCAAACCACAGTTACATTGAATACTACTCAAAACACTCCTCTTCACTGTTGCTGGTATACTCCCATATGTTGAATGGTATATTCTCACCACATTACGTTGAACGTTGAACGATGTTTAACATTGTTCGTTATGTAACATAATACTATCCATTATATAACATATCGCTTCCTCATCTCACAGTTAACGTTAAATGGTATGAACATTCATACTACCTCCCTCCCATACCAACTCCTCCCTTGTGGCCCAATTACCAAACCCACCTAATTGTTAGAAAATTATATATTACAGAGCAATGGAACACATAAAATATTGCAGAAATATAAACACAAAAAACACATAAAACAAGAAAGACACAGATATATGTGGTTAACCCAGTTTGGGCTACATCCACGGAGAAACAGCCAGTCCTTCCTTTTATATTATCCAGCAAAATGCAAAGATACAACCTATAGCAGATCCGCTATAATTCCCTCTTTGCTCTCAATTTCCTCTCTCTTCCTTACTCAGAATACAGTTCTACATAGACGCAATACAATTCCCTCATATATAACGAGGGGTTGCCTTCTAGGGCAAAAAACCCTAAATTAAACATAACTTCTACTGCCAGATCTTCGCCTAATGAATGGCCCAGATTGATTAAGAAATTACAACATTTTATAAGGCAATTTTACATGTATTTTTAGCTTCGGGGGCGCTGCCCCCAATCCCCTCACTTGGGGGGGGGGGGGGGGGGGGGCCTCCCAAAGGTCGCAACCCCCCCTGGACCCCCCTGTAGCAAATATTTTACATGCGGCAACGAATTGGGGTCCAATGTGGTGATACCTTTGAATACATAAGATAATCAGGCTCCACACCCAATAATCTCCCACTTGGAGACTGATTATAGCAACTCCACCACTGCTTCATTTGCTAGACAATGACTCCACTTTGGACCTAGTTGTTTCTCATCTTGCTCATCATACTTGAAGACCAATTGAAACTGACCAGATTCTCAATTTCTCCCTGGTTACAACTTTTGTTAACATATCTGGAGGATTCTCGCTAGTGTGTATCTTTTCGAGCTTCAACTGTCCATCTTCCAACGTTCACTGTATGAAATAGTACTTGAGCTGTATATGTTTAGTCTTGGAATGAAATGCAGAGTTCTTTGCAAGATGTATGGCACTCTACTTGTCACTATATAACTTGCCCAACTCTTGCTTCTTACCCAATTCATCCAAAAACCATTGTAACCAGATCATTTCTTTACTAGCCTTTGCAGCAGCAACATACTCTACTTCTGTTGTTGAGAGTGCAACAACACTTTGCAGTTTTGAGACCCAATTGACAGTTGTTCCACATATAGTAAACACATACCCTGTTGTGCTCCTCCTGTTATCTCTATCACTCGCCATATCTGCATCAACATATCCCTGTAGAGCAATGTTTGAACCACCAAAGCATAATGCTTGATTTGTGGTACCTCTCAAATACCTGAGAATCCAATTCACCGCCATCCAATGTTCTTTTCCTGGATTATTCATGTACCTACTTACAACTCCCACTGCATGTGTAATATAAGGCCTTGTGCAGACCATTGCATACATTAAGCTTCCAACTGCTGATGCATATGGAACTTTAGACATATGAGCCATTTCTTCCCAAGCCTTGGGACACTCCTCCTTACTTAATTTGAAATGGCTAGCCAAAGGTATACTAACTGGTTTTGCATTCTGTGTATTAAACCTTTTCAACACCTTTTCTATGTACTCACTTAGAGACAATGTTAATTTGTGATTCTTCCTGTCTCTAGTTATTCTCATACCAAGGATTTGTTTTACAACTCCCAAATCCTTCATTGCAAATGAGTTCACCAATTTTGTTTTGAGCACATTTATTTCCTGCATGTTAGAACCTGCAACAAGCATGTCATCTACATATAATAACAATATAATATAACTGCCATCATTTTTCCTTTTGAGATAAACACAATGATCAAAGTGACATCTAATAAAACCTTGTTCAGACATAAACCTGCCAAATTTTAGATACTATTACCTCGGAGCCTGTTTTAAGCCATACAATCTCTTCTTCAACCTACACACTAGTTTCTCCTTCCCTTTTACCTCATATTCTTGTGGTTGCTGCATATATATCTCTTCCTCCAAATCCCCATGGAGAAAGGTTGTCTTTACATCTAACTGCTCAAGATGCAAATATTCAACTGCTACTAGACTTAAATAGTTCTGATTTAAGTCATTTTAACAATAGGGGAAAATATCTCATCAAAGTCTATACCCTTTTTCTATGCAAACTCTTTCACCACAAGTCTAGCTTTATACCTTTTTTCTACCTCCATCTTCTTCCTTCAATTTGTAAACCCATTTATTCTGCAATGTTGTTTGACCTGCAGGCAACCTGACTAAGTCCCAAGTCTGGTTATGTGCTAAGGAGTCCATCTCTTCTTTCATGGCTTGCTTCCACTTCTTCCCGGTTTCTACCTGTACTGCTTCTTCATAACATTCTGGTTCACCATAATCAGTCAACAATACATAATATAATGAAGGAGAGTATCATTCAGGGGGTCTACTTATCCTGGTAGATCTTCTAACACCACCTTCAAGTGTTTGAGGTGCTTGTTGCTATTGTGGTTGTTGTTCTGGATGTTGATCATTATGATTTTGAAGCACCATCACTTTTTTCTGTGATCTCGTCAAGCATTGTGTATTTTCCGTTTTCTTTTTCCTGTTTCTTTTCCTGTAGCTGATCCTTATACAAAACCTTTTCGTTGAATATGACATCTCTGCTCCTAACGATTTTGTGTTTTTCATAATCATAAAAGCGATAACCAAAATCATTAACCCCATATCCAATAAAGGTACATTTCTTTGATTTTGCCTCAAGCTTTGTTCTATTTTCTTTATTAATGTGGACAAAGGCTTCACAACCAAAAGTCTTCAAAAAAGAGTAGCTTACCTTTTTACCTATCCATGCCTCCTCTAGAATATCACCATCCAACGAACTTGAAGGTCCTTTGTTTATTAGATAAACAACAGTATCTACAACATCTGCCCAAAATTGTAAAGGCAATCCTACATGCAATCTCATGCACCTTGCATGATCCATGATTGTCCTGTCATCTTCTGACACACCATTTTCTTGTGGTGTTCTGAATTGTCTTCTCGCTGCAAATTCCAATCTTTGAACAATACTATCAAAATCTTTGCTGCAATTCACCTCATTGTCTGATCTAAGACACTTCAACCTTCCTGTCTCATTTCAACCAAAGCTTTCCATTTCTTGAAAAGTATCAAATACATCAGATTTATTTCGAATACAATAAATCTAGGTTTTTCTGGTTGCATCATCAATAAAAGTAACATAATAACAAGAGCCACCAAGAGATGATATTTGAGCAGGTCCCCATACATCTGTATACACAAGCTCTAATTTTTCGCTCTTCTTTTCTTTCCCAACTCTGAGGAATCTGACTCTCTTCTGTTTTCCATAAACACAATTCTCACAGAATTTTAAATCAACATGCTTCAAACCTAACAAAAAATTTCTTGAGTGAAGAATCTACATCCCTTCGAGCCTATGATGCCACAATGCCGTATCTTCTCCTGTAGAGGTTAAATAATTAACATAATTAGAAATACCATTGCATAAATACAATGTACCAACCTTTTCTCCTTTTGCGATTACTAGGGATCCTTTAGTGACCTTCCAGGTTTTATCTGTAAAAGTAGTCACACAGCCTTCACCTCCCTACTACCCTGTTGAAATAAAATTTTCTTTCAAATCTGGAAAATGCCTTACCTCCTTCAATAGCCATTGATTTCCATTCTATTGTTTTATGAAAACTGTACCCATTCTAGTGATTTTATAGGGTTTATCATCACCCAATCGAACCTGTCCAAAATCTCCTTAAACATAATCATGAAAATGTTTCCTATCAAGTGTGGCATGGAATGAGGCCCCTGGATCTACCACCCATGCATCAATAATTTTTTCTAATGAAAGAATCAAAGCATATTACAACACATCACCTGTTACATTCGCTTCATGATTATTTTCTTGTTGCGCGTCTCCTTATTTTCCCTTCTAAGACTTGCAGTCTTTCTTCAAGTGTCATTTCTTCTTGCATTTCCAACACACTATCCCCGATCTGGACTTAGATTCGCCTTTTCTTGACTTACTACGATATCCAGGGTTCTTTCCCCTTTCCATTTTTCTTCCCCTAGTCTCTATAGTCAAAGCATTACTTGATGTCTCACCGGAGCTTTTTCGTCGCATTTCCTCACTAAGGATTGCACTAACAACATCATCAAAATTTAAAGTGCTAGATCTAGAGACAGAGTTACTAATGGCCATAACTAAACCATTCAAACTTTCTGGCAATGAGCACATAAATAACAGAGCCCTAACTTCATCATCAAAAGTTACCCCTACAGAACTTAACTAACTGGTAACTATATTAATTTCATTTAAATGATCAACAACAGATCCACCTTCTGACATTTTCATGTTAAATAAATTCTTCATAAGAAATACCTTATTTGAGGCCGAGGGTTTTTCATATAGTTTGGCCAATGTCGACATTAAACCCTCTGTTGTCGTTTCCTTTGAAATATTAAACGCTACCGACGCCGCTAGGCATAGGTGTATTGTTCCAAGTGCCTTTCTTTCGAGAATATCCCATTCTATGTCTGTCATACTCGTTGGCTTCATTGCCTTTCCGCTCAATGGTTGGTACAGATCTCTCTGATACAGATAATTTTCCATTTACATGTTCCACAGCTGGTAGTTTTGGCCATTATATTTTTCGACCCAAAACCTACCATCTTCCGCCATTGCTCCCACTCCAACCAGGAACCCTTCTCTCTTGCAAGTTTATCAGCCAAATAGACCTTCGACTCTGATACCAGTTGTTAGAAAATTATATATTACAGAGCAATGGAACACATAAAATATTGCAGAAATATAAACACAAAAAACACATAAAACAAGAGAGACACAGATATACGTGGTTCACCCAGTTTGGGCTACGTCCACAGAGAAGCAACCAATCCTTCCTTTTATATTATCCAACAAAGTGAAGAGATACAACCTACAACATAACCACCGTAATTCCCTCTTCGCTCTCAATCTCCTCTCTCTACCTCACTCATAATACAGATCTACATAGACACAATACAATTCCCTTATATATAGCGAGGGGTTGCCTTCTAGGGAAAAAACCCTAAATTAAACATAATTTCTACCGTCAGATCTCCGCCTAATGAACAACCCAGAATGACTATGAAATTACAACATTTTACAAGGCAATTTTACATGTATTTTTAGCTTCGGGGGAATTTCCCCCGATCCCCCCGCCAGGGGCGGCTCCCAAAGGTCGTAGTCCCCCCCCCCCCCTTGTAGTGAATATTTTATGGATGGCATTGCCACCCCATTAGGAACTGGGTTCTAATGTGGCGATACCTTTGAATATAGAAGATAATCAGGCTCCACACTCAACACTAACAGTCATAACAGTTACGTTGTCTGCCTTCTATATAACATGTTGTCCATGTTAATAACTCCTTCCCCATATACACCTTTCCCACTCACCACCTTCTCCAAATAATACCTTTGTCACATATATATACAATAATTGCATCCTTTTTTACACATATAACCGATACAAATGGAATTTTTATAGTATATTGACAATAGAGTGCAATTTTTTTACACGGTACACATATTTAAAATGCATTCATTGATATCTATTGTTGGAGTAGTTCTCTTTGGAAAAGAGAATTGTCTTGAATGATCACAAGAGATAAAACACACTCTCATTTTCAATGAGTTGTTGAAAGGAGTTTGTGAAGGAGAAGGAGACAATTCACATGCAAAGCCCGCCTTCGACAAGGAGACTGCCATTTCGGAAAATAAGAACAACAAGCCTTATGCCTTGATTGCAACATCTGTAAATGAAGAGGTGAGTCACCATATTTCACCATTTTCAAATGCTTTTGAAGTCTTACAGAAATTGAAGGAAGTGTATGACTCACACTCTGAACTTGAAGTTGTCCAATTGACGATTAAATTGTTCAGTCTTGAATTGAAAAATGATGACCCTCTTGCTTTAGCATCAAAAGTAAGGTCCATTATGCATGATATAAAAACCACTGGTGTTCAAATAGACATTCCTCTCATAGCTTATGTCAAGGCACTATACCCGACTTATTCAAATTATCTTAGGTCATTGCAAACAAGTGGAAACCTCAAGGGGATTACCTTTGACTCCCTTGAAAAGAAGTTTGTTGAGAGAGATAAGGATTTTGGGAAGAAGACAAATTCTCAGTCTTCTGAAGAAGTTGTTTGTCTTATAGATAGAGAGAAGAATCCTACACAAGATTCTTCTAAAGGAAGACGTGGCCGAAGAGGAAGAGGAAGAAAGAATTTTAGAGGGAGGGGGGGTCAGATAGTTCCAAGGAGAAAAGTCTAATCTTCATTACATATGTTGCAATACAGATGGACACAATGCATCCACATGTAAGTTGCCTTGGAACATAATTGAGTAGGAAAGAAATGAAGCCAAAGGTAAAACCAACGACAAAGGGAAAGGTATAGCACTTGAATTCGCTCACTATGTTGTGGCACATTGCAATATTGGAGTAAATGAGGACTTATTTAATGCTTCACTTGCTTCTTGGAAAAATGACTAGTTTCTTGATTTAGGGGCAACTTGCCACATGACTTTTAGAAGATTATTTTTGAAGAATTTACTGACATTGTTGATGGAACAATATACTTTGCAAACAAGTCAAAACTTAAGCCATTAGGGCTTGACACAATCAGGCTCAAACTTACTGGTCTTTTAGACTTTCTTTTGCATGATGTTCTATATCTCCCGGAGCTAAGGAGAAACTTCTTGTCTTTGGTCCACGTCCATCAGCAAGGACACCCCATTCATATGTTTGATGGCAAGGTTGAGGCCAGAAAAGCATTAGATCCTTCACTTGTCATGATGGGGATAGAAGAATAAAGACTTCTGAAGCTGCAAGTTACCTATGCTCATGCATATAACTTCTCATACAATTTTCATTATGATGAAGGTACATATCCAACTATTCTTTTATGGCACGCTAGATTTTGAACACTTGAATTATGACAACCTTTATATGTTGAAGAAAAGTGGTGTTACTGGTTTGCCTAAAATTCCTAAGAAACTTAAGCAATGTGATGCTTGTATCTTAGAAAATCATAACAAACAATCCTTCGATGATTCACATTCCAGAACAAATAGAAAACTTTAACTTATTCATTTAGACTTATGTGGCCTAATGCATGTTCATTCTGCAAATGGAAATAAATATATGATGACATTTATTGATGACTACACCAGATTGTGTTGGGGTTTATTTATTAAAGAACAAATCTGCTGCTTTTTAAACATTCAGGAACTTTCATGCATGGATTGAACATGATGCACCATCTCATATTGGCTCTATTCGCACTGATAATGGAAAATAATACACTTCAAATGAATTTGAAAACTATCTTCACTAGCATGGGATCAAACATCAAACAATTGTGCCTTATAATCCCCAACAAAACAGAGTAGCTGAAAGGATGAACAGGATAATCTTAAATATGGTACGTTCCATGACGTTTTTCAAAAATGTAAAATTGATGTCTTCGGCTGATGCAATTCTATGTGTTATGTATGTAAATAATAGGCGTCCATCTAATGCTATTAGAAACAAGACTCCTTATGAAATGTGGTATGGCCATATTCCTTCAGTAAAGCATCTCAGGGTTTTTGGTTCCACCTATTATGCCTTGATACCTAAGGAACAAAGAAACAAACTTAGTGCAAGGAGTTGTAAGTGTATCTTCCTACGGTTTTCAAATACCTCCAAAGCATACTGTCTCAATGGTGAAGTTAATAAGAAGTTTGTAGCATCTAGAGATGTGATATTTCTTGAATCTTCCAAGGCTCACAATGTTGTTGAGTGGTAACTTGATCGCTTGGCTAGATTTAGACATGTAAAGTCTTTCCAAGAATTTGATAATGAGATTCCACATCTTGAAGGGGGGATTCCTATATTGGATCAATCTGTGGAATCTTCTTCGGAAGCACTCTCCCCCCCACATGAAGCTCCAACCACTGATGACACTTTGATTGATGTGATTGGCATAATTTGGAGACTCAATCTTGATCCAACCCCAACTCAGTCAACTAAGCAGCTTGGACCATCTCAGAAAGGTCCTCCAAAATCACTGGCAAAGACACTTGAAAGTGTTCATTCTGATGAGGTTGGAAAGACAGGAACAAGGAGCTCTACTAGACAAATGGAGATGATGTAGACAATTATGGTTCACCTATTGATATGGATGTTTCTTATGATTGTGAACTGAATTTGTCTTTAGATTTTGAACCAACTTCCTTCAAAGTAGCAACTTCTCATGATGAATGGACATAAGCGATGCAAAAAGAGTGTGATGCCTTGATAAAGAATGGCGCTTAGAAGTTGGTTGATCCTCCATTGGGAACCAAACCAATAGGTTGTAAGTGGGTATACAAGAACATGTATAAAGCTGATGTATCACTTGACAAGCACAAAGCCAAGCTTGTGGCAAAAGGTTTTGCACAAAAGGAAGGGGTTGACTATGATGAGACTTTTGCCCCCACAACAAAATGGGCTACCATCCATACACACTTTACCTTGGCAGCTCAGAATGGTTGGAAAGTCCATCAAATGGATGTAAAAACTACTTTTTTGAATGGAGATCTAAAAGAGAATGTTTTTATGTTCTAGCGAGAAGGATTGGTTGTGAAGGGTCAAGAACACAAAGTATGCAAGCTTGTAAAATCCTTGTATGGCCTCAAGCAAGCACAACGAGGCTGGTGTGAGAAGTTAACTGGGCATCTTCTAAAGCTTAAGCTCAAACATTATGATCTTGATGATGCAACTTTGTTTGTGAAGAAAGTCGGCAAAAGAATGTATATCCCGTGGTGTATGTAGATGATCTTTTGATGACAGGGAACAATGAGAGCTATATTGCATCCATAAAGAAGGAATTGAGGAAATGTTTGCAAAGGACTAACTTGGGCAATGTTAACTACTATATTGATATTAAAGTAACTCAACATCTGAAGTTTATATTCCTCTTTCAGAAAAAGTACATGGGAGATTTATAGAACAAGTTTGGCATGGCTAAGTGCAATCCTTTGAATACTCCAATGGAACAAAACTTAAAGCTCACAACCATTGAAGGAAAAGAGTTTGAAGATGCAATAAAGTATAAACAACTTGTAGGAAGTCTCAACTACCTAACTACTACCAGGCTAGACATTTCATTTGTTGTTGGAATCCTCTCCAGGTTTATGCAAAAGCCTTGTGAGGGACATTGGTTTGTTGCAAAAATAGTTCTAAAGTACTTGAAGGGAACTCAAGACTTTGGACTTAAGTATACACAGCTGGGTGACTTTAACTTGATTGGATACTCTGATTCAAACTTCGATGGAGATAAAGAAACTGTGGTATCTACTTCAAGTTATGCTATGAGTCTTAAATTAGGAGCTGTCTCCTGGAGGTCACGCAAATAATTAGTTTCAACAAATTCCACAATAGAGGCAGAATATGTGACAACAATTGAAGTAACAAAGGAAATTGCGTGGCTCAAGAAAATTATGGAATATTTGTAGGTGAAACAAGTGAATTCAAATCCACTAATGATTGACAACGCTTTTGCAATAAAGTTGGCCAAGAACCCAAAGTTCCATGATTGAACGAAGTACATCAATACAAAATACCATTTTATTTGACATCATGTTGACGCCAAGACAATCTATCTATGTCATTGTTTCACAACTGAGCAGATTGCAGACATCTTCACCAAAGCACTTGGATGAGAAAAGTTCGAAAGATTTAGAATGATGCTTGGACTCACCAACATCCCTTCAGATTAAGGGGGGGAATGTCGACACCTAATCATTGGGATTAGGTGAATATATGTAAAATAATGCAAGTAGATAACAAAGAGAATAAGAATATGAAGAGACACTGGGAGATGAAGCCCAAGAGAATCTCCCTCTATGTATATATCCACAATCAACCTTAATGGAAAAACACAATTTTATTTGAGGAGTTACCTCTTGGCCTGACATATTTAAATTGCGAACAACATTCAATATGTGAACCATAACATCAACTATTATATAAAAGCAACACACGTGGACACCAGATATAAGTGGAAACCCATAAAGGGAGAAAACCACGATTTTGTTATTATTGTGATGCAAAGGCAAGCTCCTACTTTCTATATTACATCATATTTTTTGTAGGTGACAACCTATAGGAGGCTTCTACCTCAATTCTTCAACAAGCTTCAATTTGCAAGGAAGCTCCAACTCCCACAAATTTTATGCAGGCTACAATCGACATTAGGCTCCTATCTTAACAAGCTCCAACCCGTTCTTTATCAAGCTGAAACTTGAAAGGAGAATGCAATCCCCTTATACACACAAAAATAATTTGTTGGTTTACTTGGTCTTAAGTTCAACATACCTCCATCTTTGTTTCCGCCTCTTCTCCTCTTCAAATCTGCTTCATATGTGTTAGGTAACTAATGAACACTAACTCAATTAGCTCACACACAATCTCTGACACTCTAACCTCACAACCTTCTAACCTCATACACTTTTATAAACAACATTTGATGGATGTTAGTATTCAACACACAAATCTAAAATGACAAGTATTGTCTCTTTGCATTCCAAACGTGTCGCTTCAATTTCAGAATTGTTTTCAACTCTTTACATATTAAAAATACATAAAATGAATTCCAACACATTTAAATAACATGCATTAATATTCTCCACGTCAGTAAAATGAATTTCAAGTTATTCAAATAACATGTATTCTCTCGCATTACAACACCTTTGTTCTGATCACAACACCTCAACTAAAATCAATAAGCATATCAAAGGCCATGCCTCTGTAACCAAAATCACCATGCCTCTATAGCTAAACTTTCTGTCATCCCTTATGCCTTGGATCACCACATTTTTATTCTACATGATAACATACTTCTGTCAACATCAATCTACCTCAACAACATATTGTCATTGCCTTTGCCTTTGCCTTTGTCTTTGCCTTGCATCACAACAATCTTTGCAACATACCAGCTCAACAACATAGCCCTTTGCAACATATCACACACTTTGCCTTAACAACTCTGCAACATTGATCTTTGCAACATTTTTCACAGAACCATTCAACAAGTAAGCAACCTTTAACATAGGTAAGCTCTTTCATAAGAACATCATCATCAACTGTGCATACATCAATCACATAAAAAACAAAAACATATCTTGCTGCTACTTTACCATCAATAACAATAATACCTAGCATTTATATATTTATTTGTTTTTTATTATATTATATAACATATGATACATGTGGATTTCACGGACTACTCTACCCATACAACACTGGTTATAAATGGAGTCATCTAACGAGGCAAAGGAATTGCCCGGACGGCAAAAAGTGGCCGGAATCCGGGCAAAAAAAATTCAAAAACTCTTGTATAGGCGGTATTTGAATCGTGTTTTTGATGGTGGAAATGGATTCAACACCATCAAAAACGTTTAGGACACCTAAAATTTTGAAGTTTAACAACTATAACTTGAATTTACAAAAATCCTTGCCAGATTTTCTCTGAATATGACTAGAATTTCCATAACTTTTGGGGCAACTCCTCCACCTCCTTAGACTAAGTGGTTATAAATCGATGTCAAACAATGCAATTCAAATTGTACCCATTTATATGATAATGTTGAAAACTCTTTTATTCATGTAAATTCAGTTTATATGATAAATATTTAAAACTATTATCTTCGTAAAACTTGCACGCACCCTTCATTCCTAAAGCAAGTTACACACCAGCTTCATACTTCGCCCCTCCACATAAAATAATCAAAACCTTCACAGCACAACATATATAAAAGGTCGAACTTTTCCATTACAATATCACATTCAATTCTTCGCCCCTCCACAAAAAATAATCAAAACCTTCACAGCACAACATATAAAAGGTCGAACTTTTCCATTACAATATCACATTCAATTTTCAGCAAAACGAACGAACTCGCTGCTGCTGCAACTCAGTTGTCGACTCGGATTGAAAATTCTGATGTGATGGTATACCCAGTTCTGTACTGACAATGATAGCGGTTTTGTATCATGCCGAGTAACCCTCTCCCGCTCATGCTCCTCTATTGATTTATTTCCACATTGAATCTCCCTTGTTCATCATCCTCAATCATTTTAAGGGTATGGAGTTGACGTTACTATAGGCGATGGATTTGTTGTCTACGTATGAATCTGACGATGAAAGCGAGCACGATCATGGTCGTAAGCCATCAACGTCGCCGTCAGCAAAGGGATGCGAGAAGAGGAGAAAAATATGGAGCGAAAGCAATCCGATTGTCTTTTCTACTCCATCTTCAACAAGTATTCCTCCTCCTGCTGCGTGTGGGCGATATGTCTCAAAGAGAGAGCGAGAGCGAGAGCAAGCAGCGCAAACATCTCATAATATCCCATCCACGCTCAACCCATCACCTGGTTCTACTTCTTACTATCTTCTCTTCTCTTGCAATTAATTAATTCTCACAATATTGATAGGGGAATGCTGCTGAAATGCCACACGGCGGGAATACAGTGTGATTTTCTAAACCCACGATCACATACCCTTTCAGAATTAAGGTACCATCATTTTAAATGTTTTATATTTGGTGTCCTTCCTCTGGGTAAACATAGTGCATGGTTAGAACCAGTGAATAGGGATGCTTTCTCCTCCAGCGATGACTACATTGGAATTGAGGGCATTTACTTTTCCTTGCTCCTGAACCTCTATTGACTAATAGCTTTTCTTTCATCGCAAGCCAAGGTGAAAATATGAATGTCTAAGCACAGAATTGTGTTTGAGATGTGAGTGTCTAAGCAATTAGACACTAAGCTTCGCTTCCACACAATAAAAGTTCAGTATATTTTTCCATATTAACTTTGAACTTATATTGCATTATTGGAACTGTTCCGTAGTTGAATAAGCCAAGATTTTTGTCTTGGCTGTTGTCTTCTTGTATTGCTTCTTTTGCAAGGTTTGGAAGGCCAAACACAAACACCCTTATCCAGGTCAACATGACCTACAGGTGATCCATTGGGAAATCCCAAGCCATGAACACAACCCTAACAAGGCATTGTCCAAGAACTTCTTCCTTTCTTTTTCTATTTCTTTGAAGTGTTTCATTTAGATTCAAGAGACATGTTACAAGTGGGCCAAAGAGGTTGGGCAGCACAAATGACCTGCTTTCACAAGCGAAATGGTCATTAAGGCGAAACCATTAATCACCAGCACTTTCGTTCGGCTAAGCTGCTGCCAAAGGCGGCACTCTCCATTTGGGGGCACTCTTCCATTAAATAACTGAGGACTTGCATCTGGCTCTAAATGCTTATTCATGTCTCTGAGGAATTGAACCTTAGTAGGAGGCCCAACATGCCACTGTCTTCAATGCTGAACTACGACTGCATCAAAAATTGCTAAAGAACATTGACTTAAGACAATAGCCATCACCATGGAATTTGCTTACAAAATAGCTCAAGTCTTTTTGCTGCTTGCCCCATCCTAATTCCACATGCCAGGAAAAGGATAGTGCATCCACAAATCCACCTTCAGGATTTGTTGCCTTCAAAGCATCTCCTACATGTGTCAATAGTACGAGGAAAAACAACTGAGAGCTCAAGGCAGGTGTGCAGAAGTCCCAATGGAGAAGTGGCATCTCTATTCCATGGGGGTGGTTGAAGTATATACTACATGTTGCACTTATGTCAATTTGCGCAGATCTCCTGAAACAACATGTACAGAGCTATACCGAATGCACTTAGATTGAGTTTTCACCCTTGAGTTCTGTAATTATTGATGGTTATTCTCAAACGAGTCTTCTTGACATTTCCCATTTCCCATATTCTTAAGCTGCTCACGACATTGGCCAGGAATTTAAAAGGTGTGATTGTTTATTTGATATTGCCACTTTTAAGACACTTTGATTCAGCTTTTTGGCTGTTTGGGCTTCTGACAGTGATATATGTATGTGTATAAAGATACTAATTTTTCCATTTTCAACGTTTGTTTAATTGTTTCAATCTTGAGATTTTATGCCTTGTTTAGCTTGTTTTATACTGTTTTAACATCTCATAGTAGGTATTTTGTTTTTCTAATAGTCTAATGTTGGGGGAAAGTTAGATGCGATTTTCTTTTTCAAAGTTTTGATTGATTAAAATGTTTGTGATGAATGATACAGTTTTTTCATTGTGATTTCAGTTCTTGGCAGCATTTCCGATTCAATGTTGCCCTCTCGTATACTATCACAACTGACCGGTTGTGGAGCGGGTGATGCACAACCTAGCAGGATTCCAAAAGGACTTTCAGTAAGTCTAACGGGTCATACAAAAGCTGTAAATGCTGTACAATGGTCACCGACTCATGGTGAGTGAAAAATAAGCCAAGCTTCCTTGAATTTTTGACATATGGCTACTGCATGTATCTTCCAGTTTTGTATAAGAAAATTTATGCATTTGATGGAATTAATTTTATGAACTTGGTCCGTCATAAGTTTATTGTGAAAAGCTATAGGACTGGGACAGGAAGGAGGTGAGTGAGTTCGAGATAAACTTGTCACCAACACATTTATGTCAATATGAAATAGGAAATTAGGTGTGGTTTCTAAAATAGGCATGGTTATCAGGAACGCCATTTTTAGAATTTTTGGTAAATGTGGCAATGGCATGTTTTCACCTTATGTATTTTTGTTTGTTTGTTTGCTAGTTTATGTGAATCCTGAGATGACTGTATGAGTAATCTGTGGCTTGAGGAGCTGCGACCCAGGGGCATTTAAGCCGTCAAAATCATCTAGGATCACACCAGCTCTTAGCATGGCTGGATTTTTGCCCACAAAGTTTCGAACTGGTGACATTTACACGATGTAGTGCCTTAACAGAACACCCTGTCACTGTTTGCTCTATGCCGTGTGGGCTATCTATTTTTATTTTTATTTTAATAAAATTAGAAAAAATGATTTTTCTTTTAATATTATGTAGAACTTATCTACTTTTTTCTCCTTTCTGTATTTTTATTGTGTGCGCATGTTTTTTTTAGCTTTCCATTGCCCTCTCCTTTTTGTTTGTTTGTGGGCATTGCCACAAAAAAAGCTTAAGAAATCATTATTTGGAACTGCAAATGTCTCTACAGAGACAACAAAATGTTTGCAAAGTTTTCCTTAGAGGAAATGGCTCGAAAATATTTCCATAGAGTTTCCCAAGGGTTTCATACCAATTCGCTATTGAAAATCAAATGAGAAGACAAGTAGGGGGTTAATTTCAGCCCCTCTAGGTACCGTCAGGCTTACCTGCTAACCATCAACCCAAAAATCCAAGTGTGTATCCAAAACAAAGCTCAATAATCAACACCACTTTTCCAACTTTGGGACCCAGACATCAACACAAAGTGCCAACCAAATGTCTTCCCAGGCAATGCTTCACTTGCAAGCCTCAACAAATCTCTTCCACATTCTTATCATCAATATAATCAACAATATCTAAACCAAGCAAGTTCCTTAGATATTCAAACTTCTTATTAGGAAGAGCCTTTGTCAGTATGTCTGCTACCTGTTCATTTGTCGAGACCTATGTTGCAGGAAACGCGGGGTAGGGGTACGTTTCCGTACAGAAACTGGTACAAAACGGTGAAACGCGTTTGGTACGGCCGTGAAACGCGTTTCATGGCCGTACGACCCACGTTTCAGCATTTACTTGTGTTTATTTATTTATTTATTTTTATTTATTTATTTATTTAGGATATGCTAGTGACTTTTAAGTGCTTCTAGATGCGTGTCTAAAGTTATAAAAGTGAATTTTTGCCCTAGTGTTGATATGCAGTTCATCAGGAAGTTTGAGGCATATGCAGTTCATGGTAATGTTAAATTCTTAACATTACCATGAAATGACGCAGGATGTTTGAGAGTGGTTTCGCCCTCATTGGATTTCATATGGAAAAAGTAGAATTTTAGATCTCACTCAAAATACAGCAGACTTATCCGTTTTTCAGGATTTCAGGATTGGGGGGATTGCAATGTTTCCATTGGATTTTATCATGTACTAGGGTATGGAACTTGTATTTAATCAAGAGAACCAAGCCCTCTATGCAGGGGAAACTCTCAATAATCAAGAGCATATAGGGTACTAGGGTATGAAACTTGTATTTAATCAAGAGCACTAAGGTCATTCGACTATGTAAGAGGAGACTCCCAATACAACAGTGGTCCTTCTAAAGAATGGGATGTGGATGCAGAAAATCCTGATTTGGATCTCTCTCTTGCAGCCTTATAGTCTTTATTGTACTTGTAGCCTCATATATTAATATAAATAAAGACTGATTTTGAGATTTGGATATATAATAAAGGTTGCTTTTGGATATTTCGATATTTTTATCTTCATTATGTGATCATTCATGAGTAAATGTGATGTAAATTAAATTTTAATGTTTAAATGTAATAAATTATAATGTATCATTTATGCTTTATGATTGCACACACACACACACACACACACACACACACATATTTAAATATTTTTAATATATGTATATCTATTTATTTATTTATTTATTTATATATATTTGCGTTTCCCTGTTTCCAAAATTTGGGCGGGTTGCGTTTCGTATCGCTTCCCGTTTCGGAAACTCATACTCGTTTTCCCATTTCGTGCAACCTAGGTCGAGACATACTCCAACTTCACGATCCCATCCCGCACTGAGTTCCTAATAAAGTGGAACTTATTATTAATATTTTCGTCCTCGAATGAAACACGAGATCTCCAGACATTTTGATACAACTTTGATTGTCACAATTAATCATAGTAGGACCCAAGAATTCTTGAACAAATTTGTCAGAAGCTTCCTTAACCAAACAACCTCTTTTCCTACTTCACATGAAGCCACATATTCTGTCTCGGCACTACTCAATGCAACAGGATCTTGCTTCCTGCTCATCCATGAGATCATAACAACTCCTAGACTAAAGCATCCTCCAGTAGTGCTCCTTCCATCGGTCTCACTGCCACCCCAATCAGAGTCTGTGAAGCCAATTAGCTTGACTTCCTTACTATCATACTTTAGGCAGTGGTGCATAGTGCCACAAAGATACCTCGATATATGTTTGGCAGCGATCTAGTGATCATGACAAGGGTCCAACTGAAATTGACTAAGAATGTTCACTACAGAACATATATCTGCCTTAATATTTATCAGATACATTGGGGAACCCACCAACTATCGATATGAGGTAGGATCCACGAGACTAGAGTCAAAGTCCCTCAACTTCTTGAGGTTGGTGATCATAGGAGTAGTCATCGACTTGGAATCCATCATCCCGAATTTCTGCAATAACTTGATGATGTACTTTCTGTTAAAAATTTCTGTTTTCCCACCTCGGTTTTCAGTTTCTCATTATTTCTCCCATGTAGTTAAATGCCCTTTCCCATAACTATACATTCAACAAGCTGAAAAAAATAAATTTGCTGAAAACACAAATTCTGGAAATTTTACAGAATGCTGGAAATTGCAGAAATAAAAATCAGCAGTAATAAAAAGCCATTAAAACACATTAAAACACTGATATTTTCGGTCAATGTGACCCTGGAAAAACCCCCTACAACTCTTGGGGAAAACCAGTTTGAGAGCTCTTCTTTATTTCAAAAAAAACCTTTTTACAGCAAGAAAATATTCAGCAAAAATAAGCAAGCAAACTTTTACAACTTATCTCAGCCTTGCTAAAAAATTGCCCTGCTGAAACTTTGTTGTTGTTACTCCGCTGCTGAAACTCCGCTGCTGATACTCTGCAGCTCACTGTCCAAAAATCTCCCTTGCTCTCCTTCTCTCAATCTGCTCATGAAATAATTGAATCGAATGTGATCTTTTCCTTATTTTCCTCCCTTAATATAACTCCAAATGACTTTTGGGTGATCCAAGTGACTTTTGGGTGATCCCTAAATCGAATGGTTGAAATTGATTTAGATCAATGGCTGAGATTAAATGCACATTTAAATCTCACTTTCTATTTTTTAATTCACCCCACTTTAATAAAGACCCACTTAGTCATTTATTTCCAAAGGGGTGTCATTTTTCCTTTCTAATTTTTCATGGACTATAAAAAGTTCCCACTTTAAAAGTAAAACTTATAACTTTATCACTTAAAGTCACTTTAAATTAGATTAACTTTATAAAAATTATAAAGTCACTTTAAGAGAAAAATTAAAATCTTTTGGACACTTTTCCCTAGGCCAAAGATCAAAGCCTAAGGGAACCACCTGTCCTCCGGTACCAAATTTCAACAGTGGTCACCGATATGGATGAGTTATTGATCTTTTTTGTTTGGTGTTAGTGATTTGTAAATTATCTTGGATACTATAATGGTTAGTTCACCAAAATAGATTTAAGTTTTAAGAAAACTACATTGAACTTATTCTCAATTATGTAACTATATATTTCTCTTTCTTAACTTTCTAATATAAATTTAAATAATAATAATAACAATTTACAAAATAGACTACAATTAAATAAATAAAAAACACAATGGAAGACAAATATTTACACTCAAAACCTACATAAACCTACATAGAAATACAATTATTCAATAAAAAAATTATACCTCCAATCTTGTTATATTATGGAGATTAAAATATAAAATACATTTTTTTCTAAGCTTAGTGTAAATCTCTTACAAGTTATGGTATTCTAAAGTCATCTACAATATTCTTATTTTCTTCTCTATTACCACCTCCTCTTCACTCCTCAAACCATGGAATAGTCCATTAATGAAAAATTGAATCCTCTTTTCTCTTTTAGCTAAATTTTTTTGAACAAAATGTAGTTTAAGGTTCAAAAACACTTTTAAAACCTTTGCGATGTTTCTAGAAATGTATAGTAAATTCCTCTATATTCTTATTTCTTAGTATTCAAATTATGGTGAGTTAAAATAAATTTCACTTAAACATGGAAAGGATATTTGACCTCCCTACATATGCACTACAAATTAATCAAACAAAAATCTACACTTGAGTAAATAAAATGAGTAATGATTTGAGACTAATATAGGCAACATCAAACTAAAACAATTATGAACCTCATTAGTTTTCACTAATCTTTTTTAAATCTACTTATACACCTCAGTTATAAAATTTGGACATTTTCCCCATAAACATTATCTACACATTAATATTCTCTATACAAATACTATTCACCATTATAACATTTATTTTGTGTACCTTAATATCTTTATTTAAAAACTGTAAAATTTTACTAGAACTCTGAAAATATTTATAAAAGTGTGTTTTGTACCAAAATAGGACAATGTTGTGTGATCTCTATGAAGTTCAACTCCATCTCCTTTATTTAATAATTAAATAAAGATTTAAAACAATAAAGATGGTGCAAGTGAATCCTTTCATTTTTATTGATTTTTGATATTGACATTAATTTTATTTAATCTTTAAAACTCACCATTATACCTATTGATAAAAGAAATAGAATTGATTGATATATTTGGAAATCTTTTATTTCCAATAAATTTTACAATACAAACCATAATAATTTATCACAAATCTAAAATTGTATCATAATAATTTACGACATATCTGAAATTACTAAACTAAATAGAGTATTACTATTCATCTCAATTAAACTTTACAAACCATAGATCTAAAATCACTAACCCTAATACCATATTACACACCATAGATCTGAAATCACTAAACCAAATACGTAGATCTGAAACCCCTGACCTACATAATATATTAAACAGCCAATCAATTCATAACTTGCCCTGTATATTCTAATATCAAGCAATAAATGCAACCACTATCATTCAATATCTCACAATGAATAGAAATGTTATGTGAAATCAATGCAGTCTCTGCATATCGGACATGAGATTTGGCGACTAAACCAGTTGAATATGCAGTGTGAAAATATTTGACTTTTATAATTTGTGCAAAATGCACTTATTAACTCCATTACAATAATAGAAAAACCATCCATTACAATAATAGAAAAAACATCTATCAGAGTAAATGATTATAAAAGTGTGTTTTGTACCAAAATAGGACAATGTTGTGTGATCTCTATTAAGTTCAACTCCATCTCCTTTATTTAATAATTAAATAAAGATTTAAAGCAATAAAGATGGTGCAAGTGAATCCTTTCAATTTTTATTGATTTTTTATATTGACATTAATTTTATTTGATCTTTAAAACTCACCATTATACCTATTGATAAAAGAAATAGAATTGATTGATATATTTGGAAATCTTTTATCTCCAATAAATTTTACAATACAAACCATAATAATTTACCACAAATCTAAAATTATACCATAATAATTTACGACATATCTGAAATTACTAAACTAAATAGAGTATTACTATTCATCTCAATTAAACTTTACAAACCATAGATCTAAAATCACTAACCTTAATACCATATTATAGACCATAGATTTAAAATCACTAACCAAATACCATAGATCTAAAACCCCTCACCTACATAATATATTAAACAACCAATCAATTCATAACTTGACCTGTATATTCTAATATCAAGCAATAAATGCAACCACTATCATTCAATATCTCACAATGAATAGAAATGTTATGTGAAATCAATGCAGTATGACACTGTGTCATCTGTGCATATTGGACATGAGATTTGGCGACTAAACCAGTTGAATATGCAGTCTCAAAATATTTGACTTTTATAATTTGTGCAAAATGCACTTATTAACTCCATTGCAATAATAGAAAAAACATCCATTATAATAATAGAAAAAATATTTATCAGAGTAAGTAATTATAAAAGTGTGTTTTGTACCAAAATAGGATAATGTTGTGTGATCTCTATTAAGTTCAACTCCATCTCTTTTATTTAATAATTAAATAAAGATTTAAAACAATAAAGATGGTGCAAGTGAATCTTTTCAATTTTTATTGATTTTTGATATTGACAT
This sequence comes from Pinus taeda, assembly GCA_000404065.3. Classification (NCBI taxonomy): domain Eukaryota; kingdom Viridiplantae; phylum Streptophyta; class Pinopsida; order Pinales; family Pinaceae; genus Pinus; species Pinus taeda. The sequence continues at coordinate 61,808 of APFE031486976.1, forward strand.
TAATTTTATTTGATCTTTAAAACTCACCATTATACCTATTGATAAAAGAAATAGAATTGATTAATATATTTGGAAATCTTTAATCTCCAATAAATTTTACAATACAAGCCATAATAATTTACCACAAATCTAAAATTATACCATAATAATTTACGACATATCTGAAATTACTAAAGTATTACTATTCATCTCAATTAAACTTTACAAACCATAGATCTAAAATCACTAACCCTAATACCATATTACAGACCATAGATCTGAAATCACTGAACCAAATACCATAGATCTGAAACCCCTGACCTACATAATATATTAAACAACCAATCAATTCATAACTTGACCTGTATATTCTAATATCAAGCCATAAATGCAACAACTATCATTCAATATCTCACAATGAATAGAAATGTTATGTGAAATCAATGCAGTATGACAGTCTGTCATCTCTGCATATTGGACATGAGATTTGGTGACCAAACCATTTGAATATGCAGTCCGAATGGTAACTATGGTTGCAGGGCAGTTGCTTTGTAGATGCTCCAATGGAAAACGAGTCGTGACAAATGACACATAAGGATTCTTCTCCATTGTCATGGAAAACAATAATTGTTCACAAACATTTCATTGCTAGTGATGCTTTAACCAAAGCATCTATGTCATGTATCATGCTCGTGTTGAAACTAATTGCTTCATGTATGAAATCAAAAATACGTGTATTATTCTCCAGGCTTTGTATCGTCTCTTGGCAAGTGAATTTCGAACTCCATATAATTTGCAGACTGAAGGGATGACCATTTAATTGGTAGCTGTAATCCCTTATATGGCGAAGCAGAATAGTATTCTCCCTCAGCTCAGTTATTCTGTTGTCTTCACCAACTTCTTCTGTCGAATTCTCTTCACCGATTTGTTCTGTGGAATCGTCTCCATCAATTTCTACTGTCGTTGTATTAATCAAATATCTCACATGCACCGCGTTCCCTTCATGCCATCTCACATCGTCTAGTTCACGAATTCCAACATTTTCTGATATATTCTCGAATTCCCACCGGCCGTGGATACAGTCCTGCAGTGTAAATGGATACAATGTACTAACTAATCGGGCAGTGACACTAGAGACCAGATGTGATTCAGCATTTCCAATTTCAGATCTGTGCCCTTGTTCAGTCATTGTAGTAACTGCTGGGTTTTGTATAGAAGGCGCTATGCCTGCTCCATGCTCATCTGCTAATTGTCTCATGATTCGGAGACTTATACTTCTCTCTGCCTCACTCGTATAACTTCTCTGCTGTGGGTCGATATTGCAACTGTCCTCAACGTCTCCCGTACCACGATCCATCTTTAATTCGACTTTCCTCAGATATGATCAGACTTTCCGGATCTGGAAAGAAAGTAATGTATAGTCCTTGGAACGGCCAGTTAGGGATATTTATATCCATTGAGATTAAAACGTAAAGAAAGTTAACATGATTCCAATTTTCGAAGCCGACAATTTTGGATGCTATCACCAAGACAAACACCAGTCACAAATGTATTTGATAAACTCGAAATGCCATTGATAGATTTTATTATTAAACTGGGTTTAGTTTATATATAATATTGGGATGAGATTCAAGCTCATGGACACCTTTGGAGACCGTGTAATCCTGATAATTAACTCCCATGACAAACACTAGCGATAAATAGAAATGTATAGATAGATTTGATAATAATTTTATTATTAAATTGGTTTTAGGTTTTTATTGGGAGGCTGATACATATTTGATTTTTCTATCTTTTTAGTGGAGTCATTGAGGTTTGAATCTAGAATTTTTGGGGGCCAAAATCCTCGATATCAAAGCAGTTGGGTTATCTCACGTGGACTAAATTGGGTTTAGTTTATATATGGGTGTAAAAAGGGTTCAGTTTATATATTGGGTGTAAAATATTTTTTGTTTAATACAAGGATGAGTTTTGATTTGATTGAACACTTTCGAAAATTGTAATTTTCTATAATAATATAGATATTAGTTTAATTTGTAATTCTTATAATAATATAGAGATTAGTCTCAGCTTAATTGTGATTTAACAATTGGAAAAATGTGTAATTTAGAGATTAGTCTCAGCTTAATTGTGATTTAACACTTGGAAAAATGTGTAATTTTTATAATTAACTTTTATTTTTATTTAAATAAATTTAATGAAATCAAATTATATTTTAAAACTCACGTGGACTAAAGTGGGTTTAGTTTATATATTGGGTGTAAAATGGGTTCAGTTTATATATTGGGTGTAAAATCAGTCTTGTTTAATATAAAGATTAGTTTTGATTTGATTGAACACTTTCGAAAACTGTAATTTCTATAATAATATAGATATTA